>PNEQ01016525.1:0-11062 GCA_003012365.1 Medauroidea extradentata
ATGTAAATTGCACTAATTCGATCTGCCTTGTAGTTTTTGTGTGTCAGAATTGAACGTTTGCACGCAGCTTTTAACGGAATTCGAGCCCAGAACCTCCCGGAATTTAGACCTGAGTGACAAACAACTGCGTCACGTAACGTCGAAATAATTCATGAAAATAAAATTTATTGAAAAAAAAAAAAATATATATATATATATACATATATATATATCTGTGTCCTGGGCTCATAGAGGTTGTACAACACTACGTCTCGATAGGTTACTGTAGTGAAACTCCTGTATAAGTTGTTTCTCGCTGCTCGTTCCTGCTTTTCGGATCGTCTGCCTAGATTATTGACCAACTAAGTTTTATTCTTAATAATTACGTTTCTTACAAATAAAAAAAATACATGCATATTTTTTTAAATATTTATGTAAGCATCACTCTGACGCGAACACCACCTCAATATCGCTACTGGTTAGATAGATATCGTGGGTTGATGGAAAACCACTTAAGAGAGTAAATTTCGAAAAACCCTTGAATCACGTTTTAGAATACTTTATTGGTATCTCGTGGACGTAAAAAACACAACATTAGCCCGCTGGGTTCAAGATATATAGACGATTAATTGAAAACGCTTTTCACCATTTTTTACCCCTTTTCACGTCCTTAGGTGGCGAATTTCGAAAATTCCTTAAATTACTTTTTAGGTATTTGAGTAAGCATCAATCCTAAACAAAAATCACGTCTCTATATAAAAAACTATGGATCGATATATATCGAATGTGAGTCGAAAACTCATATTACCACATTTTTAACCAGTTTAGGGCCGAATTCGGAAAATATATTTTAAATGGTACTTGGGATACTTACAAAAGCACCAATTTAAAGCAAAGAGTACTTTGATATCTCGATTGATTCGACAGATATGGAATGATAATCGAAAACACATTTCACGTATTTTCACCCCTTTAAATAAAGAATTTCGAAACGATTTTGAGTCCTGTCATAGACATTTGTAAAAGTAAGCAATTAAAGTTAAAATCACGACGATAGCCAATTGTGTTTCAAAGATAAAGACGATTCATTAAAAACACATTTTGCCCCTTTTTACTGTCTCGGGGTCGAATTTCAAAAAATCCCTTCCTAGTGCTCGCCTACGACCTGAAGGGACCCCCACAAAAAATTTCACGATTCTAGGTCCAGTGGTTTGGGCTGCAGTTTGATATGTCAGTCAGTCAGTCAGTCACCTTTCATTTATATATATATATATATATATATATATATATATATATATATATATATATATATATATATATAACAAATTCGAATGTTCCAATATTTACATTTAAAAATAAATTAACTTTAAACACTCTGTATGTGTTTCTAACATCAGACAGCTCCCCATGTTAGAACATCCGTACGACAGAAACACAAAACTTAGAACCACATATTACAGAACCATGTATGTTAGAAACGTTATGTTTTTTCCTACTTGCTACACGAACATATGGCAATCATTCTATCCAAGCCACGAGACACGGAAAGGGGGGAAAAAAAAAAGATTATTTTGAGAAACTGCGCTCCGCCGGGCGACATAAGAATCCAATTACTCTCCATCGCCTGTGATGAACGATAATCAGGAAACATTAAACGTAAATAAGCAACGCGAACAGCAAGCCATGGGCCAAGTGTTACACAAGCTAGCCAGCATAATTCAAGCAGAGAGAGAAAGAGAGAGAGAGAGAGAGTAGATGTTGAAACAGAAACAAAGAATTTTTTCCCTCCTTTTAAAGCTGACCCTACATGTTTACAGGAATTTTACCAGTTTGAATAATGGTCCATTGTCTCTAGTAGGTCGATTTAGCCACGTGTTTAAAGACCTGTTGCAATGTTTATGTCCTGCACTTTAGAAGTAGGAACAAAGGTACAAACTTTTCAGCTATGAATTCAAAACTTAGTTTCATTTGCAAACCTGTCACGCTTCGTGTAACTTCCCCCCCCCTCCTTTTTCAAGAAAATATTCTGAAAAGTGAGTACTGTTCTGTGGCATTTTATATTCAAAACTGATTTAGGGCCAACTCGCAGCAGAACTATCGTTAGAAGAAATTTAACTTTCGCTACCATTAAAGATTTTTATAAACAGTTTACTGGAATATTGCTATTATAAAACTGGCCGAAAATAAGAAATTGGTTAACATCTTTACGTTAGTTAAGTTATCGTCATACGAAACGTCGTTTTTAATCAACAGAGTCAACAATATTTTCACTCGGTAAAACTTATTCTCAGCTGCGTGGCAATATTTTTAATTACTGATAACTTGTATTAAGGTTTGCACTATGCTAGTGAAAGCATGCGTCTATCAACACGTTAATACGGTGGATGGGGAGGGGGTGAAAACATGGAACATTTCGGAGAAACTGACAGTTTTCAAATTATATTACCAAGGCCTTTTGTTTCGTAAGTAGACTCATTACTGTCCTGCAAAGGTAATTCATATTACAGCTTAAATATTAAATATTCGCAACACATGTCCCAATATCCTTTCCACAAGTAGATTTTCAGTAGCATGTCTCCATACCCTTTCCTCCGTCAGAGAAGCTCGTGGGAATGACAAAATTAATACATGTACTGAACTGAAATTAAAAAAAAAAATGTTATAACCTTGACAAACTAATAACACTAGTGGCCGTACGGCCACATGGGATATACTATTTCGTATGTAAAAGTAATTTTATATGCATACAAATATAAGCAGCATGATTTACATTTGCGTTCCCAGTGACGTAATTAGAGACAGAACCAGTTTCCTGACAGATAGAAATATGGATGAAAGCCGACAGTCTACATTATACAATCATCCTATCATTCGTCGTGGGAAACTGAGACCAGAGTGACCAGACCGGTATTCAAATCCGGGATATTCCAAATGCAAATACAATATTTGACTACTCCACCTGACTAGGCTAAGACAGTTTTATCCAAGTAGGCATATCGTTAGTTTTAAACTGGACTGTTATAGTTTTTCCAATTCAATCTATACAATACCTTCAGAAAAAAAACATGAGGCATGGCTAATTACGCCAAACTGATCAGGCAGTTACAAATCTGCGCTATATAGTATATCAGCCAAGGCAGGATCGTCGTTAATGGGATAAGGCAGGGTAAATGACACACCCTGCTGCTCTAAACGGTAAGATACGCCTTAGCCCTGCAAGCGCGATTGAAGCCAACTAGGTAATTTCAGGTTAAAAGACTTGTTCAATAAAGATGGTGTGCTAAATAAATTAACACTATAAATGTTAATAGTAATATGTAGGTATCTTACAGCCGATACAAAAAAAAAGCAGTTTTTTTAAAGTGCATGTGTATCATTACACAGCATGTGTATCATCATACAGCATGCGTATCATCATACAACATGAGTATCATCATACAACATGAGAATCATCATACAGCATGGGTATTATCATACAACATGGGTATTATCATACAACATGGGTATTATCATACAGCATGGGTATTATCATACAGCATGGGTATTATCATACAGCATGGGTATTATCATACAGCATGGGTATTATCATACAGCATGGGTATAATCATACAACATGGGTATAATCATACAACATGGGTATTATCATACAGCATGGGTATTATCATACAGCATGCGTATCATCATACAACATGAGTATCATCATACAACATGAGAATCATCATACAGCATGGGTATTATCATACAGCATGGGTATTATCATACAGCATGGGTATTATCATACAGCATGGGTATTATCATACAACATGGGTATTATCATACAACATGGGTATTATCATACAGCATGGGTATTATCATACAGCATGGGTATAATCATACAACATGGGTATTATCATACAACATGGGTATTATCATACAACATGGGTATTATCATACAGCATGGGTAAATATGGCGAAAAACCGCGAGAATTTTTTCTGCCAAATCAGTGTAGCCGGTCTCCTTAACGTGGTTGGCAGCATGCCGGCTTACGGTGCGAGAGGTCCTGGGTTCGTATCCCAGCACGTGCATGAATGTTTGTGGTGTTTTCCTAGGTTTAGATAGTTTGTAAGCCATCCCTTATCACGCCTAACGGCATAAAACCGGTTGACGTTAATTATAAACACAGTGAAATAAATAAACAAAAAAAATCAGTGTAGCGTCGCGAGCCTTGCACGTAGGGTGGGACGATATTTATGTGGCACGGTATAGAGTGTTTACAGACGAACTCACAGACGTACAGTAGTAGCGAACCACAGTTATCATTGGTCAAATAGGGATTCACGAGTAACGACAGAAAATGTCAAAATGAATACATTACATTAAAACCTTTCAAACAGATGACTTTTTCCGTGACGAATAACCATCATTAAACACGGAATGTGTTAAAAGTCGCCTGTGTGGCAAAAAATAAAATATGCGGATTTCACAAAATAAATAACAGGAGGCATGTAAAATACACGAAAACTGAATGTGAACATGTATGGAGACCAATATATGTGGTTTACTACAGCAATAACCCTCTGCCCAAAATGAGTAGATTCCAATGAGAGGTTACAGACCACCCTACGTAGATCATCATCTATAGGTGGTTCGGGATTAAATGAGCACTCAAAAAAGCCCTGCCAATTCGTATCTTTCCGCGCGTAACGGCTAACGACGGGGCGTGTCTAACCTCTCTGGACACGTCACTTGATGTTTGCGCGTGTAAGAGAATGTTGATTTCGGTTGGTTTTGTTTCAGTATTGTTGTACTTATACAGGAAAATACACGGAACTATATTGTGTTAACTGATACCAACCACACAAGCAGTAAGCGAACTATTGCTTATGTTGAATTGCATGCAGTAACAGCAAACAAACAGCTTGTGATATTTTTCGAAGGTTTAATTGTTCGTGTTCACTTTTTCCCAAACGACATATATGACAGTGCGATGCCTTTCTTTGGAAGGGACAACGGAGATTTTTAAACAGTAAAATATCTTATACTACCCCACATGCATGAATGAGGTAAACTTGCTTTCTCGTATCGTCGACGCAAAAATTACAATTCACTACAGGAAAAACCTTGCTCATGACTAAGAATGACAGTCATTTACTAAAAAGGAAAATCTATGGAGTGTATCGGTAATATCACAACGACTAATGTACATTTTGAACAGTTATTTCAGTAGTGCCTTAGGTAAGGCGAAATGATCAGTTCTCAGAGGTCTCAGTTGCTTAATGTATTGCATGATAAACAGTTACATAAAATAAGATTTCTTGAGGTTAACTATGTGTAAGTTTCTTGATGCTAAAGACAAAGTTTGCAGCACTGCTGGGCACACAGAAAACGCAACTATGAAAGCGAATCTCACCTCTATCTCAGACGGAGCCAAACAATGGCAGTTCTTTTCTCGTTCGCGCACAATGGACAAATCCATAATTTAATGTCCCCAAAGATCGGCATGCAAATGCTCCACATATTATGCATTTTGTGTTTTTTATATGTGCCTACTTTCGAACGAGCAAATTGTTTCTACGTACCTGTGCAAATGAAATGTTCCCAACTCCCCGAGGCAAAAAACAAAGTATTTCAAACTTACCTTATCACATCAAGGATTGCCCTGGTCCGGTAATGGAAAAGCACAGCTGTCGAATTGGTTGTTTCTGTGAATAAGAAAGATGGCAAATATTAGTAAATTAACATACTCCTGAAATTAATCTGTCATTTAGGCTACAAATTTCCTCGAAAACTAATGTCACCGCTAAATTAAAGAAAAACACACATTCACAAAGGTCTAAAGAGTCTGAGAAAAATTACTTCTTAGGCGGAGACGGTGACCGGTTTACGGTCCTTTGACAACACTGTCTTAAGAGCTTTTAAGACTAGTGTAGATTAGCACTCTCATATGCCTATGAAACTCGGAATATATCCTCTGAATCACGTAAATAGACCGTTAATGATGTCGCAGTTACTATATAAAGATTAGTAGTGCGCGCTCCCGCGTGCTTCAGTCTGAGGAAGGACGTGGAAGGATGAGGTTACGTCGCTTGAGCTCTCCAACCCCGCAAGAAAGGCGAGCGTAAGATATCGTCGCGTCGCAGAAGGTGAGCGCACTTGTTACTGCACACATATACCACGAGTCGACAGTTCGCATTGCTATAAACTTGGTATCGTTGTAATAAGGAGGAATGCTCCTGTTAGTCGAAAACAAATATTTGAATGAAATAAAACGGTATTTGCTTTTAGTTCACCTAAGATGTCGCTGATTTTCAACATTAAAACCCTTATTTTCAGCAATATTTGAAAAATACGAAGATGCGTCCTTTCATATTCTAATAACTTTTGTCCATTACGCCGCGACATCTAATTTTAGAGTAAATTATTTTATTTCAGTAAGTCTGGTGGTTTTCCTTAGGTTTGTGCGGTTGCAGTCATGCATATTTTGAGTTTGACGTGCAATTATTTGAATACTATGCATGGTAAAAAAAATTCCATAAGAGGAAAATGCTGTCTCAAGTGACGTCTGCAAAACTGAAATAATTTCGTACTCAAATAAACCTATTAATTTCACATTTGAACGGCCTTAAGAATCGATGAAGGTGTAGTAACGTGAAGGGACAACATCCAACTTGCTTGACAGCTAAGAAAAACTTTTAAGTAGACTCGGTGCCTGAGCCGTTCTGTAGAGTAGTTCAGAAAGTAATTTTTTTCTTTTGTAACTATTAAAAATGTTTCCAATGCGTTTACCTACGAAAAGAAGACACACTCAAACTGTGCCCCTATGGTTCTAAAAATGCCGCCCGCTAACTAAAAACATGATTTACAAGCTCCTCAAAACTACTAAAATGATTTTCACACATTTCTGTAGCTGAGAAAATGTGAACTGTAAACGTAAAACTAAATCATAGACACCAGCATACTTTACCACATACTTTCCACAAATAAAATACCAGTGTCATCACTTGAAGTCCCATTGAAAAACACATTCTACGAAAACACTGTACGCTAGTTTAGTCCTTCGTGCCTAGGGGCGATGATGTGTTTGACGGACGTGTTATTATCGACTTATAGCCTTCCCCGTTTTCGTGCTTCGAATATAAAAAAAAAGTTAGCGTTCTCTAACTCTTAACAAGTATATATGGTTTAATTATATATATTTTATTTTAAATGTTTTCTTTGGTGAGTGTAATTTTCTTCAGAAAAAAAGTATTTTCAACAAAGGTTGTATTTGAAAAACTGTATCATACAGATATTTCGAAACGATTTTTAAAATCAACACAATTTTTATGCACCTGAAAATTTTTTCGCGACAATACTACTCTGAATTGGTTCACATAAAACAAAAAAAATTTGCTTTGCAGCAACAAAATTTGATTTACGTAAAAGAAAATGTTTGTAGTGTGATATGAGGTAAAAAACGATTACTGCACTAGCAAACTTTATTTTAGCAAATTATTATTTTAATCCTTTGTAGCAATTTTTCTAGTGTTGGTTTTCTGCTACTTACACGCGATTGTTGCAATGTTGTGTTTCAAGATTAAGGTTACAAATATTACAAAAAAAAGTTGAAAGTTGGCAAAAACTGTCGGCTATAATAAATGTATTTTTATTTTATTTTTAAACTGACGTCAAGTAACCTACGAATTTCGATAAACTTGTTTAGCGTTTTTAAATATAAACTACGTACCATGTATTACTGCAGGGACGTCATTTAATATTATAGTTGAATCTACATTGCTATAGTTATTGTCTTCATTAAGAAAATATATGTACAGTACATATTGTTGATTAGAGAGATTACTCGAATGGTGGTGGTATATATTTTCAGACTTCCGCGGTCTAAGTTGGATACATAGTCTTGCATTCCACGCTGCAGCGGTGTCTTGCTGATTTCTTAAACAGACGTTTTGGTTCAGAAGGTTTCTGAAAACACTAGAAGCCAGGAACTAAGAAGAATATTATTTACGTCGCGGTTACACGGGCCTCGGAACTAGTTTAAATTAAACTTGCTCAGCCGTACGTGTGGTCACACGGTGTATGAAGTAGTTCATATCGTTGCTGCTTCCTATTCAAACTGAACAGGTCGTAAAGGTTCTTCACCTAAACAACAATCTCTATGCCTTGCTGTGATTGGCTCGTTAAACGTCAACAAGCATTGCGCACAAGATGGCTGACAACCGCGTGTTATGTTGCAGCAGCGGAAATTAAGTTATTAAAACGTTTTGTTGGCTACGTATAAGTAAAATAGTTTCGTATTGAGCCCTTCAATATATTTTGCAACGGAAAAATAATGTCTGCCATTTCCAGTACTCATGTATGCATGAAACAGGCACGTGGTCGTTCGCGGTAAAAGTAAGTTTCCGAAAATCCTTGCCACATTCAATTAAGGGCGCGTTCTATCGCAATTTTCATCACAATTTTTTTTTTTTTATTTTTTATTTGTACCAGATATTTTTTTTTCTTATTTAAGACACAAAATGTGACTAAATTTGGCTCTTGTGAAATTTTTTTTATCTCTCATAGTTTTCGCGTAATGGTTGTTAAAGTCATATTTATGCATGTTTCCGTTTTAACGACTACACTAAAACAAACTGATATACCAAACTCAAAAAAATCACAGTGGATAAAGACACTGCAGGCTACAATGACATGCTCATGAAATTAAAGAATAAAAATTATTTGAATTTTAAAAAATTGCTGAAACTGAAAATAAGAATTTTAAAAGTACAATATTTTTTTTTAAAAACACAAATAATGTTTATTCTTTAATTTTATGAGCATGTCATTGTAGCCTGCAATGTATTTATTCATTGTGATTGTTTTATATTTGGTATATCAGTTGGTTTTAGTGTAGTCGTTAAAACGGAAACATGCAAAATATGACTTTAACAAGCCATTACGCGAAAACTATGAGAGATAAAAAAAAATTCATAAGAGCCAAATTTAGTCACATTTTGTGTCTAAAACAAGAAAAAAAAATATCTGGTACAAATACAAAATAAAATAATGATTATGAAAATTGCGGTAGACCGCGCCCTTAAAGTGTAATATTGGTTTCAATGTTTTGTGTCACAAAGTATTTTTGTCACATCAACACATTGCGTCAACATATGAGTGTGTTATAAGCTTTGGGACGGGGTAAATAGAGCTTTCAAAAGGTTATGTTTATCGCGACCGACGCAACTTTTAATATCTAAACAAGTGAGTTAAAAAAAATGTAACGTAAATTTGACGTGTCTCTAGCTACTTTCTTCTGTTTACCTTATGTACATAGGTTAAGGGCGCGACTACCACAATTTTCATCAACATTTCTTTACTTTTTTATTAATACCAGATATTTTTTTCTTATTTTAGACACAAAATGTGACTAAATTTGGCTCTTATGAAATTTTTTTATCACTCATAGTTTTCGCGTAATGGCTTATTAAAGTCATATTTTGCATGCTTCCGTTTTAACGACCACACGAAAACCAATTGATATATCAAACTGAAAAAAATCACAGTAGATAAAGACATTGCAGGCTACAATGACATGCTCATAAAGATAAAGAATAAAAATTATTTGTATTTTTAAAAAATTCCGAAACTGAAAATAAAAATTAAAAAAAAAAAAACAATAATTTTTTTTAAAATACAAATTACTTTTATTCTTTATTTCTAAGAGCATGACATTGTAGCCTGTAATGTCTTCATCTACTGTGATTTTTTTTAGTTTGGTATATTAGTTGGTTTTAGTGTAGTCGTTAAAACGGAAACATGCAAAATATGACTTTAACAAGCCATTACGCGAAAACTATGAGAGGTAAAAAAATTTCATAAGAGCCAAATTTAGTCACATTTTGTGTCTAAAATAAGAAAAAAATATCTGGTACAAATAAAATATAAAAAATTGGTGATGAAAATTGCGGTTGAACGCGCCCTTAAACAATTAAACCAAACATAACCTCAAAACAATATACTGTCGTAACCACGGCCATAGATGCAAAGGTCTGGACACTGGAGTTGAAAATTGACTCCGTTATGACTGATTGGCGCCACTGGCACTCTGGGGTTGTTTTAACGCTGCGTAAATGGATCTACAAGGAGCGAACTCGCGTCGGAGCTGCTAGGAGATGAGGTAGTACGATGCTATACTGCAATGTTAAAATAACACTTCATTGCTAGTGGTGCTTTCAATCATAACGGGGTAACTCAATAGTACTAGTAGATAGGCGAGTGTCCAGACCTGTCATTCTACGACCGTGGTCATAACAAAACTCCAATAGATTTTGACTGCGACAATCGAGTATTGTGTAACCACGCGTATTGTGTAACCACGCGAACGTGTTCACTTCGGCAGCTGTACACTGGACGTGTTTAAAAATCGCTGACTAAACCTCTTTCGGTTATCTACTTCAGGCCGCCGTGTAACCGCGGCCATAGAAGATTAGAAGACTCTAATAGCACCTCGTCTGGGATTTGTCAAGGCAACCAATTAAATAATATGACTTATCATTAGTTCCTGTGGTAGTAGCACACTGAAACTTTTCCCCGAAAGTCTAGAACGGTGAGTGATTGACAATCCTGACCTAACGCCCACCGACATGCGTGTTCTGGCAAATGTGTTCAGATTTTCTGAAGTACTTTCCAAGTTGTTACTTCGCTTGAAACCACTTCCAATAAATCGGAGAGAAAGGTCGGTCTGAACACAAGCCAAAGATAGTAACATATAACTGGCCACCACTTCCGCCAATCACGAATGGTGACTGACTACAAGAGCAAATTGTGTGCTTCTTAGGCGAAATTCTCTTGGGTCTTAACGTCCGGCTTTCATTCTTGTTCAAGACCCCTTACGTCTAATGTACGGCAAAATATCAATTCAAATAAACACAAAAAGGCTCCAGCCCGGAAGCTTAAACAATCACATGTATTTTTTTTTTGTGAAGGAGTAGGAGATAAATAGCTCACGGCATAACAAACATTACTGAACAAAGTCCTAAATATGCCACGAAATACATTCGACATGAAGAACCGTGTACATTTTGCCCGAAACTATATTTAATTTTGTTAAGCTTGAGGTTATCA
>PNEQ01016526.1:0-11068 GCA_003012365.1 Medauroidea extradentata
AGTGACGTGACTGGGTGCTAGGAGAGTAACTGGCCGACCAGAGGCATAGTGTCAGACATGATTCCCATAATGCGAACTGCGGGGACCATCGCCGTGGTGAGAGGGGAGTTACGTAGCAACTGCGGCAACTGCGGCCCCACTGTACAATAGTGACGTGACTGGGTGCTAGGAGAGTAACTGGCCGACCAGAGGCATAGTGTCAGATGTGATTCCCATAATGCGAACTGCGGGGACCATCGCCCGGGGTGAGAGGGGAGTTACGTAGCTACTGCGGCAACTGCGGCCCCACTGTACAATAGTGACGTGACTGGGTGCTAGGAGAGTAACTGGCCGACCAGTGGCAACGTCTGCTGTCTTCCGCACGTGTTAGAGCTATTGTACAGAGGATATAACCACAACACTGATAGAGATTACCGGTCTATCTACTACATTGTTGTGACAGTATGCCCGCGAGGAGACAGCTCTGACTGAGCAAACACTTCACCTAACACAGGTTGTTCATGTACCAGGGTATTATATCAGCTGTGTAAACTGGTCCTCTTTCTACCATCTCTGAGACTATGTTACATCTCTATATGCCAGGGCGTAAGTCGCTGTCTACAGTTACTTCATGTACAGACAACACACATCCTAAAACTACTCTAAGGCACCATACTCATTCAAATACCTTTTCTATGTCTTTTAACGTAGTTAGACGACCTTATGTGGCTGTTGTGTCCCAAAAATGAAATAACCGTATGTATGCGAAACTCGGATATAAACGACTGTGCTCACCGCTTAAGGGGCCTCCCTAGATAGGCCGTGTTTGTATATGAGAGGCAGGAGCGGTAAGGTTGCCACTCATCGACGTATGTAATATATTATCGCCTCTCCGTGCAAGCCACTCAGATGGCGTGTAGTGCTGCACTATTATCCTTTTACCTGTGTGACTTTTGTATTTGTGAGCAGCGTAGTTCAAGGTCTAACACTTGTTTCTATAGTTATTTTTTTCGAATCCGGCTATTGTTTTTCCACATACGGCTCTCGGCCCCAAAATGAAGTTTCTTACAAACGTGCCGAATTTTTAAAACTATTGCGACATAGTTTAAAGTGTGTGTTATTTTCGTAGATATACAAATAAAATGTACGTTAAATTGTTTAGTCAGAAAAAGAATAGCCGTAACTCGCTACCTACAACGCACTTGAAGCGCAGGTGGGCAGGCCCCTTAATGACGCCGCCTACCTGTACGTTGGAGGCTCAGAAGTGACGGAAGTTATAAGGGCGACCTTGAAGCGCACATCAAATGCCGCATCGCCTCAAAGAGCCAAGCGCTCAACTAGCATGCAAGCTTCCCGCCGCCGAACCGTTATTCTGTGGGACAGTAAGGGGTGACCATATAACTTCATTGGTGAAAAGTATGTAGCAAAGTTCAATCCACATCGCAATCTGAGTTTCATATACCACAGGTAAGTACATTTGAAGTACAGCAGCCTGAAGAAGCCTTGTTATGAACTGTTCGCTGTGAACTGAGCGCTCGACGGAACTTGTAATTAATTTAAAATATATTTTATTGCGCCAACAGATAACTTCTGAGAGTGATGAAACGTTTACGCTTGTTTTTAGTTACACTGAAGTTTTTATATTAAAAATAGTGAAGATGGATGCAAAACGGCCGAATAAATAACTCGTGCAGTGCTTACTTTATCGTGAACGGCCTATAGCCACGTTCGAGGCCTTAGAAACAGTGTTTTTATTTAGCGTGGTGTTTTAACAATGAGGTTCTGACCTTGTCTGAAGTATGTTTTCTTTTTATACGTTGGCACAATGGGCACACGTGGAATATTTTTTATAGAAAAGACCTTCTTACGTACACACTGCAACGCATTTGAAGCGTGAGGTAGGCAGGCCCCTTACGTAACTGTATCGACGGGACTCTTGTACGCTAGTTCAGCGCTTGGCTCGTTGAGGCATTTGTTGAGCTTGAGCATGTAAGGTCGCCCTTATAGCTCCGTCTTGCAACGTGTGAAACCATTCAGTGCACACGGTTCCCTTCATACCAGTAGTGGTTACCTATTGAAGGATAAGACGGAAAACCCTCGCTTGTTTGCTAGTACATTAACACGGACATGCTACATTATTACTGTAAGCAGAAGTATATTTTAAAAGGTCAGATTCTGAGTAAACCTCAATTTTTAGACATTTCTGTTTTCAGAGGACCTCTGTTGTCAAGGTTAGTCAGTAGTGTTCAGTAAGGTTTAGTAGAGCGACAATTCATACTATGTATGTATTAACTGATTAGGCAGTGTTCTGTATTATTCATCTCGCATTTGACTATACAATTAACAAAACTTCTGGTTGCAATGAAGTTTACTGCCCTACCCCCACCCACCCCCTCCACTCTCTCATGCATACGTGTACACACTGTTGAACTAGGCATATATTCCAGGAATGAGTGCACTTTCCTTATGTCATTACAGAAACTTGCAGTATATTTTTTTGTGAAACCATGTAAGTGACTATATGATCAAGTGACAGTGAAACAAATGTGGTAACACTGTAATAGCAAGCAACTCAGAGCTACTTGAGGAAGCATATTAAACCCACAAGCCTCGTTGGTATAGTTAAGCCTTCAAAACTAAACACTGCTACCACAAATAGTTTCGTAGATTTTTCTATCATAGCACAAAGTTTGTGCTGTGTTCTTCGTCATTCATACCTCTAGTGTTCTTCGGCATTCATACCTCTAAGTTCTTTGGAAATTGGGAATAGCAATAGTTCATTTTCAAGTTCTGTGCTGTAGTTGCGTTAAAAACAAGAAAATGTGGAACAGCAAAAGATTTTGTTTCCTCTGAAATGTTGCTTTCAGACTTTACCACCACTACTCTCACCCCCTCCCCCTAACTCCTGTGTGTTTAGTCTCCTAACACTTTACGCGACCTGGTATGTGGAGCCTGTGCACCCTGGTTGGTGTTGATGGGGAAAATTGAGTAATTGTTTTGAGAATGTCTTTGAGAAATTGAGCTCTCTTTTTAGTTCTGATTTAGTTGAGAGCTTTTCTTTAAAAGATTTTGAAATTAAATTACACTATCAAATTAGTGACGTGCGAGATGTGCTGTGTGTGATGCCTGTGTTTGTGTCCACAGGAGAAACTTATGATCCGGCCCAAGGTCGTGGTGGCCTTGTACCCTTTCAAGGCCATTGAAGCTGGCGACCTTTCATTGGACAAGGTATGTTGCATCTTGCTGCATAGTTGCTGCACTGTCTGCATAGGCAAAGTACATTTGTGTGGGTCGTTCCACCTTTGTCCAGTCATTCGTGTTACATCCACAAGTATGTTTCCTGCAGTAATGCCACCTCATGTTCAGCTGTTTAAATGTGGCAGCTACATACTTCTAGTGTTGATGTGTGTACAGAAACATAAATTGACAGAGCAACTTGAGTTATATTCAGAACATTACACTTTGTACATATGCATCAGAAATATACCTGAAACGTTATAATAGTAGGTACTGCAATATTTTATAAATGTAACTGAACATTGGCATTGTAAGACACAGTAGAACAGGAGAAAGATTAAATTAGCCATTATTCACTGTTATTACGTTGAATATTTAAATGTCATAAGAGTCAGTCGCTATACAATAGAATTGTGTGGCGACACTTTACAGGGGTTTGGTGAAATAGTGTTGTGCAAAAATATCTTAATAAGCAGGTATTAATTTTATATTAGGTGCTATCATAGAAAAGTACATTCTGGTTTCAAAGATTTAATTATTCAATAACAGTCTTCATTTGATAATGTGGTTGTGCATTTAGAGTGCCTACAGAAATATCAGCCTCGCTGTAGTAAGTAATATTACACAGGATGTCCTGTAAAAAGGTTCCAATAATTACAGAAGGTGTAGTATGCATATATACATAGGTGGTAAACATAATATCTACAGAGCTATGCAGCCGCCATACATGAAGCGAGTACACTAAGAGGACTCGTGTTTAATGCCTGCAACGCAATTCGGCAACAACCAGGGTTGTTCCACGTAGGGCGGAGGGCTGCATTGCTAAGGATGGTGGTCATATCAAGCACCTGTTGTGAAGAGTAGTTCAAGGACATAGTGTAGGTGTAGTATGCCTAAACTCGGTACATATTATGTTTACTACCTTTGTGTATAGGACCGATATGTCTTCTTTTGATGCATACTAC
Source organism: Medauroidea extradentata (assembly GCA_003012365.1). Lineage (NCBI taxonomy): Eukaryota > Metazoa > Arthropoda > Insecta > Phasmatodea > Phasmatidae > Medauroidea > Medauroidea extradentata. The sequence goes on from PNEQ01016526.1 coordinate 4,182, forward strand.
TCCCTCTGTAATTATTGGAACCTTTTTATGAGACATCCTGTATGATTGTAATATGTAAGTTTGAGTGAGTGAATTAGAGATTTTGGTCAGTGCTCAACATTGAGGTCTGTAATGCTGAGTGGTGACATGAGGTGAGTATGGAGCAGTGCCGGAATGAAAGGGCAGGGGAAACAGGAGATCTCGGAGAAAACCTGCCGACCAACGACATCGTCCAGCATGATTCCCACGTGCAAAAATACGGGGACAAATCCCGCCAGAAATCGAGCCCGGATCGCCTTGTTGTTGGGAGGCGAATGATCTGACCATTCAGTCACCGCAGTCCCTAAGTTTGAGTGGCTTGCTGCATATTGTTATCATAAGTTCCAAGATCACAGTTGCCAGTACCATGTTTATTCTTCCCTGTGATAACCTGTCTTGCTTCCTGTTATGTTCAACTTTAAGGCCCATGACTGCCGAGCTTGCAGACATGGAAATTTCGTAGAAAAAAAATGTTAAGGGTAACTTTTTCAAACAAAGTGTTTTGTATGAGAAATTTTAGAAGTAATATACTGCACATGTAACTTTACAATTTTTTATTTTTGATTCTTATTATATAATAAAAATATTGTATGTGGAGTGTCTCAGAGGACCAAAGTGTGGCATGCGGAATTGCAGACTTTTTACTGTGCAAGGGCAGACATCTGCTTGTCTGAAGTACATAACATATGCCATGGAATGAGGAGAACTGGGGAAGTGGGAGAGCCCTGATGAAACCTACTGCTTCTTAGTCTATGAAATTTAATTTTGAGTTTTATATTTTTAAAAGCACAAGTGTTAATTATTTTATCAATTTTGTTTCAACGTTTCTTCTGAAATTTTATGTATATCACTTTTTGTGTGGACATGTTGTGTTTAACTTTGAATTGAGAAGTCATTAATTATTGCATTGATTATCATCTAAGGGAATTTATGCATGTTATGTATTTAATTTCTAAGTTGTGATGCAGTCCATATTTTATTCATCAATACATTTTAAGTTACATAATGTGTTTTTTATATTTATATATGTATATATTTTTTGTTTTGTTTATCTCCTATAATTTTTACAGCGAATAACAGAAAGTAATTTTAAAACAGCGTAGTTATGTTGCACTTTGATTAAAGATCAGAGTGCTAGTAATCTCAGGAGGTGTATGAAACTAAATTTGAAGGGTATTTCTTGTGGAGACTGTACAGTAACTACAAAATAATTTTGTAATGAAAATGAAAAAATTTTGTTGCAAACATCATTTCACTCCAGACAACTGCTGATTGGTTGACATAAAATACACGTTCTGTAGTGGGCATTCTGAAAGTATACATGAATGTCTAAATTGCTGACACTCCTCACAAATATATTTCCAGCTATCAATGTCGTAGTTGCGACACACAACGTCAAACAGGCAACCAAAGTAGCCAATCTGCTAGGCACCATGTGCAGCTAAACCATTTTTTTCCCATGCACCAATGCCTTTAAACTTCATGGCTGTTAGGTTGGCAAGTTGGAGGTAAATTGAGTACCAGTCACCATGTTGGAGTATTTTATTTTTTGCTTTTTTAATTCCGAGAAGAAAAGAGCTAAAATTTTGATTATTGTAAGAATTCTATTTTCCTTGTGTTACAGTAAAATCACAGCATTTGAACATTTAATGTATATTTAGTTAGGCTGCGAGCTGTCAAATTGTTTAATATTTATAATTTGCTGGAATGATTGCGGCTTATGATAAAAGTTCAACTGAGATGCTTGTACTCTAGATAAATATAATTCTGGTTGTAATAGAACGTTTCACAAGTTTCTTCTCACAATTAAAAAAAAAAGTGGAAAATAAAATAACATTTAGTGACTGCCTCACCGTACAGCTCAGCATCAGTTGCCAGATTGAATTTTATTATTTTTCAAAAATGTGTTTAAATTCTTAGAAGAAAAATGTTAAATCTGCAACTATACAGCATATTATATTGACTTTGTGTTATGGTGCATGTATAAGATTTAGGTGTTTACATAGTTATGCTGGAATTACTTCATGCAAACTGTGATTGTGTTGTAATGATATGTTAACACTTCAAGTATGATACCTGTATCATAGGGCAAAGTAAATAAAATTGTTGATATAGTTGCAGATTTTACATTTTACTTCTCAGAATTCGAAGAAAAACAAAAATTTTAATAGTTAAATATGGATAGTGAAGCAGAGTCTTAAGCAACTTTTACACTATACATGCAAAATTATTACAAAATGCAACCTCTAAATAAATCTGACGAGGAAATTTTGTGTACCATATGAGTATCAAATGAAATCATGAAATAGAGGATGTTATATTTTGTAATACGAGGTCCATCTAGCAACACATACGGAACAAACACTTCTATTTGTTGTTTTCTACTAGTTGTGTGACCAGCTGTGTACAGTGGTTGTAGAGATGACAATAAGTCATTATTGAACCAGGCGAAAGTTATTTTGACGATTTCATACTGTTCAGCTATTTACTTTTTTTTGTCCCCCTCCAATTCAATTGAGAAGCAAATATAATAGACAATACTGTAACAAAAATTTTTTTAGCAAGTTATGTGTTCAATTCAAAACCTAAATGTGAATATTTTATTAATGGCTCTAGAATATTGATACAGAACATCCACCATTGTACTACTAGGAGAGATAGTTTAGATTGTATAATTTATGTCTTAAGAAGAGTGGAAGGAAGATATTAGTATGTGGTTAGAGTGATGTGAGAGCTGCTATTTGACGGGATACAATGTTGCTTGCAGGGTGCGGAGTACGAGGTTCTAGACGACTCTCAGGAACACTGGTGGAAGGTGAAGGATGAGCAGGGGTAAGTATTATACTGGCTACCAACTGTAGTCACTCGGCAATGTTTCAAGCTGTGTACAGTTGCGACAAAGTATGTACAGTACATAAGGTTTATTGTCGCACACTCTTGCCTACACGCTTGGCCGCACTGCTTTGTTCTTCACACATGGTATGACACTACTCGCTACACAGTTTAATGATGTAAGAAGATGCAGGAGCAACAGGGAGAGCCTAGAGAAACCCCCAGATATGAGCTGTGTCGACCACACTGGCCATGTAAGAGTCCCTGCCGAGGTCTTCAGTTGAAGTGAACACTCTAGTTGAGTGAGCTAGCCTCAGAGGAGAGTAGAACATTCTAGAATATTACAAGTGTACAGCATTGCACTTTGATTCTTCAGTATTTTGTACAGCCACTTCCATTTATGCACACAGACTGATAAGAGGTCTTAGTAGACAGGAACTTAGGAGGATGACTCACACCTCTCCAGGGTCATACCCAGACTTCTGTTTGGAATAGTTTGCAAGGTTGTACTCGAGAGTATCAGTACCTGTCAGTTTTTATAGAAAAAATTCTTTGATCACAAGCTGATGAAGTAATGCATTTATAACAAATACAAAATACAGAATGACATATTTAAGATTTATTTTCTAGATAATAGTTTCAGAAATGGTACGTCATATAACACAAATATTGTAGGGACTATAGTGTTCTCAGCTACCCTCTTCCTGGGTATGCCTCGGACCACTTCTACTGAAGTGTGCTTGCTATGTTCAAGTTTCGTCATATTTCCACTGTTATCCCGTAACTTAAATTATTTCACCAAGACTGTGTTGTATCAGTGAGCTACCTTTATCTTCAGAGCCACTACTCTAGTGGTATTATGAGCCACTGTGTACGGACCATTGCCAAACCTCTCTCCTACCGACTTCTCAAGTTTCTACACTAAACATTTCAGTATACTGTACTTTTAAAACATGTGCTTATAAGGTGTAACTTAACATACCACACTAATATTGGCAATTTTCTCCTCATTCAGGAGGTCCCTAACTTAGTTGCTGGTCAGACCTATCTGTGTTTGGTTTTCCAAGGTTCTCAAAAATCACTTCAAGTGGATACTGGGATGATTGTTCAGTAAATGTTTGACAGTTCCCCTCCTTGTTCCTAGTGTCCTTACGAGGCCTTTAAACAGTTAGTGGACATCTAAAATGCCCAATAACATTAAACAACTGTAACACATCAGTTGGGAGCCACCTCAGTTGAACATTAGTCACTTGCTGTCGGTAGATAACCTTGAGGTAGTCGTCTGGGTGAACTAGTGTAGCGGATTCGAGTCCTAGAAGTGGCGAAGCAGTAAGGATGACATATTACGCGCTTCACGCCTCCCCCCTAGCCACTACGTAGGCACAAGTCACTCAACTGGCATACTATATCCTCCCAGGCAGCTTGTTTCTATAAGTAACCCTGTCATTGTATGAAGTAATATTGAAGATAAATTTGTATTGTACATGCCTACACCTTTTAATATATTCTACATCAAGGTTTGCATGCCAGAAAAGGACCACAAAAAACTCACTATTGTTATTTGAGCCACTAGAAAATATTCCTGAATGACTAGTGTTCAACCTTAACTGGATATACACGCCTGTAATGTAGTTTAAATGCTGTTTGTTAGCTTATATCACTTGTGCACGAAGAGCTAATCTGTGCTGGTCAAAGATCTACACATAGCTCAGCTGCAATATTAACAACTGTGCCTGTATGTATTCCAGTTGCAGGTTTTGCATGAGGAATCTCGGTTAAAATTAATCAATGTTCAATAGACTAATTTTAAACATACAGTTTTCAAACAAAATGTGTTCTATATACAATCAATTTTTTAGGAATATCGATACAGGAAAAAAATGAAAAAAATTTTTCCCATTTATGTATTTTTTTGTGTGGTGTATATAAAAAATGTAGAGAACAGGTTGTAAAAATAACAACTTTGCTGTTTTTTTCTTATATGGCAGTTTTCTTCCGTAAATTTTGTGTATAATACATTTTAAATACTTTATTTATAAGTGGTCTTTGATTTATATATAATTCCTAATGTTAACACTTATTTGTTGAAGCATTTAACTAGACTTGGAGTAAGGCTATATGTGTCGGTTTATAGGTTAAGACAAGAACAATGTGTGCTAACATGTGTTGTGTTGGTGTGTGTGTGCGCAGGTCGATAGGCTACATCCCCAGCAACTACGTCAAGGAGAAGGAGTTGTTGGGTCTGCAGAAATATGAGTACGTAGCATCATTATAACAACTATTATGCTCTTTTATTTCCAGTTGATGTTGAATGGGAGAAAGTCCCCTTACCAGAGCAAATTGAAATGTATAGTTTCAGTTATTCTTACGTTGCACAAAAGTATGCACATTAAAATCAAATCCCTGTCTCAGAAATTAAAATGAATCAAAAAATGTTTATTTTATGTAGATACTCTCTTCAAGCAGTATTCGTATCTTTAAAGTATTTGTGAAGATAAAATCCAGTGGGACCTCTTTTTATCCCATAACTTTTACACTTCCCCTCATTCTACACCTTCTTACTGTGATTCTGTTTGCTTCTTCTACATTAGAAGATTCCTTCTTCTCACACTTGCCTGCTGTTTATAAACATTTTCCAGTTCCCTTGTGAAATGTAAGAACATGTTTGACTGCACGTATAGTTAATATACAATACTGACAATCATAGACTGTCTCAACCATCGCTTTGTTCTATGTATTTACTATCTGTACATCATACTTGTCTGATGAGGTTCATTTTCCTTGTCAGTATCACAGTGACAGGGACTACATGGTAAATAGTAGGATACTTTTATATTTTCAATTTATTTAGCAGCAAGTATATTAGTTTCCCAGTAATCCTGACTGTCATTGAGACAAAAGCGTGTTGGAAGTAACCAGACTAATTTTAGGATTTTCAGATTGAACGAAATATTTTTCATGATCTAATGAAGAGTAAAAAATTAAAGACATCAGCTTGCACATTTTCATCTTTGCAATAAAACAGATATCATTCAGACCTTAGCATTCCTAACGAGTTTGCAAGTGTATGTCGTAAGTGCTACAGTACTGTAAATAATACGTGAAGTATTTTATTGGCGTTGTTGCTTGTTACTGCATTATTCTAGTGTATTTAAATTATTATTGTTACTGACTTCATTTCCACACGTACGTACTCATTCTGATTAATGAGACTTCAATGAGAAGTTAGTGTTTGGGAAAATGGTTATCTGTTGCTGTACATACAATCTTAATAATTGCTTCATCGTCATCTTCTCCAAGTGAAAAAACAGCATTGAATTTACAGTTTGTGCTGTTAGAATGTCATGCTCATTTGTTGAAGGATTGGTTTTTATCTATCGTAGTTTAGCAAGTGTGTCATTGTACAAGTAAGTTTAAGTGAAGGTTTCCGTTGCCAGATTTCACTTTGCATTTAAGACTTGATGGCAAATATTGCTTATTTGCTCTGCAAGTATAATTAAATAAAAAGTACGTATTTTAAGTCAATCCTCAAAATCTCAATTGACTGCATAAATGTTTGCATGGGTGGAGATAATAAGTTGTGGATGAACTAAGTTGGGTAAATTAAACAGTGAATATACAGTTACTGCGATGATTGTTTATATTATCTTAGTTTATGCATGCACAATATTTAACTTAAGGGCGCGGTTCAGATATTCCGGTGTTTTGAGGACTTTAAAACTACATTTTATGAATAACTTTGTAATCGCAGATATTTGTGAATTTTTTTATGTAAAGAATAGACTTGGTTCTAGCGGCAAATACTAACAGAACTGTAATATAAATGCGTATACCAAGGAAAAACTCGAACTGACTATAACTAATAATTTTTCATTATAGCATTTGTATTTTAACTACAGATTTTATGAAAATATAGTTATCGAAATTATTCTGCTGTTGTTTCATTCCCAAGGGCATTCTCTAGAGCCTAACATATCTAGAACTAAGTATAGTGCAATACATAATTAATTAAAAATTATTTATTTGACTTCGGTAAA
>PNEQ01016527.1:0-11069 GCA_003012365.1 Medauroidea extradentata
ACCACCACCAATGGCAGCACACACTCGACATTTTGGTATTTTACAGGTACCATGCACTCCCCTAGAACTGGTAATGATTCTCCTGAGTACGTACGCAAGGCAACATTCGCCTTGTTTAACTCCAATGACCCAAGCTTTTGCCTGTATGTCACGTCAGAACAGACCGAGACCACTGCCCCCGTGTCAATTAACATTTTTTTCAGATGACCATTGATATGAATTCCCACTTGTAATCCTTGATATCCATTGTTTGTCCACTTTCCTTCATTAAACCCAATGTTCAGGAGCCCCGTAAAATCATCACTCATCAGCTTCCTCTCTCTGAGTCCATCGAGATGCTCCCGCTCTTCCTCACGCACTACATATCCCTCTTGAATGTTATTTACACTTTCGCTCCGGCAGGCCTTCTGTATATGGCCCTTCTTGCTACACTTATGGCAAACATAACTAACAAAGGGGCATTTTGACGCCAAGTGTTCCACACTGTCACACCTAAAACATTTCTTTGGTGGCCCACTAACTGACCTAGGTTTAGTACCTGACTGCCCACTCATCCTTATTGGGGGACGTCCCCCGATTGCATATGTCTCTTCCGCTGAAGTAACGTCCCGATGATATGTCGGTTGCGTTTCCACGCCTGTCGGGCGAAACACCTTTGCCTGTCTAAGTGCAGCCTCCATTATTAGTGCCTTTTCCAAGGCTGTTTGAAAGTCTAACGTTTCTTCCATTAACAGTCGCTGCACCATGTCCTCATTACTTAACCCGCTCACAAATGTGTCCCGCAGCGCTTCGTTAAGAAATTGCTTATAGTCACACGACATAGACAGTTTCTGCAAGGCCACTGCATATTCGGACACACTTTCCCCATCTTTTTGCTTCCGGCATAGCAATTTCACCTGTTCCGCAATAATAATTTTCTTGGGTGCGTAATGAGACAACAAAATTCCCGTTAATTCCTCATAAGACTTAGTCCCCGGCTTATCCGGCACACACAAATTTCGTAACACATTTTACGTTTTGGGTCCGATAAGAGTTAAGAACAAACTGCATCGGTCTTCATCTTTCACTTTGTTAGCCTTAAAATAGTGTTCAATCCTTTCCACGTAATTTTCAAACTCGCCATCTTCTTCCCGGAACTCTTTGATTTTCCCGAACGACATGTTTATTGTGTGATACGAACCAAACCCATCTTTGTTTTACCGAAAGTCCCGGCCGCTAAAACCCGCAGTAACTGTCAAATCTTTTCCCGTAATTCACGAAACACTTGTTTTGCCACATCCCATCCTCGTCGCCAGATTTGTTCTATCTTTACTCGATTAGGCCTACGCACATCAACACTCGTGTTGTTTACACTCGCGCCATTGTCATCAATGCTGCTTGGGACAACTACGCTAGTCTAAACAAGTACTCTACAACAGTACAGTATTTGTATGGCTGGCGCTCATGAGTTAAAAGCTTTGAACTGATCCCTTTGCTTGTCTTATGTGACATGTGACAAAGCTTAATTGTGATTTTCCGATTTCCAACAGAACAGACGAAGAATTGTGTATAGTCATGCAGACTAACCAGAACAATAAACCAAAAATAATATGTACCTGGACTTTTAAGTTTCTCGCACGTGATTCACCCATGCAGTGACAATAGTCCCACATCTGCATGTTTTATTACAGTACATAAGTTACAGGTCCATTCAAAATATGCGACCTGTCTAACGAATCTGTAACATAGGCACAGATTTCTTCAATAACAGCATAAGATAGAACATTTGCATCAAGTTTTGGTACCAGTGTTTTAGTGAACCACATGCTGTAGCATGCTACAGCAAATACCGCACTTTTTCTCCTCTGCCTGCAGTGTGATCTTAGAACAAGCCAGACACACAATTAATTTTGTAGCTCCCTTGGACTTTAACATGACTTAGTCGTAAAAAATAAAAATTTCACATTGTAATCTGAACTGCTGCAACCTTCTGGCGGAATATTAATGAACTATGGAGTTAGTATTGTTGACCACTGAAAAGAGATTATTGTAGTTTATAAGTTGCGTGGCAATTATTGTGGGGGAAAAAAAAACCTCTAACTACTGTGTGGAACATATAATGTGTGTGTGTATATATAAATAAATATAGTTGCCTGTTGTTGGACACTTGTTTTTATTTATGAAATACTAATGAATGAACAAGTACAAAATACATACAAAAGAAATTAAAACATACAGTATGTGACTCTTCTGTACACAGTTCAATAAGTATTTGCAATTTTTTCAGGCATCCAATGGCAAAATGTGTTATTTTTACACTAACTTCTTTGTAGTCAAACAACTGATAAAAATATGTTTTCTTTTACTTGTACACTACATTTGGAGATGTATTCAATAGAGGTGGGAGCTGTGTTGATGTTTTGTGCATGCGTGAAACGAGTGATAGGGTGTGTGTGGTGTATTAGAATAGGCCTTTCTTTATGTGCTCTTAGGGAAGAAAGACCCTTGCTATAGATAGTGCATGCACAAACTATAATATTAGTGCATATCATAAATGAAAATGTCAGAGGAATTAGTTAGATTGTCACTAATAGAAGCATTACTTTTTACAATTATGTTTACATTTTTGTTCTTAATTGTAAATAAGTGTTATTTGGATTTTATTTAATGGTTAGAGATAGGCCTAGTAATTATCTTACTTTTCATAATATTTAAAAAATTTAGTAATTTTAATTTACTTCTTCATATAACGTGCTGTTATATCCTCTCTCTTTCAATGTTGTGTGGGGATCTATTATTATTTATTAAAACACCAGCAGTTTATGTCCTTAGATACTTCGGAAACCCTGAACTTGTTTTGTCAGACCCACAAGAATGATATGCTATACTGTATTGATTATCGTTCTAAATCTTTTAATCACTAATCACTACTTCCTGCAAATGTTCGTGGTGTGACTCGCGAGATGCGCACACCCGTCCACTCTTCGTGACGGTCGCGGCCAGAATAAGTTTTATGCTCGGCTTCCCGCGAATTGACCCGTGAAATGCGTCCACTCTTCGTGAAGGTTGCAGCAGAAGTCTATTTTTTCCGCGGCTTCCCACAAACGTCCACGGTGGCTCCACGCGACGCATACACACTTCGCGGATGTTGTCGCTGGAGTCCCCCTTAACTTTCGCTTTCGCGCCTATGTGGTGAACTCTCCTAGGACCAGCCCTATTTTAAGTTTCAGCCAATCGCATCTCTCGTGGGTGATAACTACAACAAACCCTGACATTCTTCCGTATCAATTTATTGCAGCTTTTTTTAAATTCACAAACATTAACATTAATATCCCTTTGAACTTAATTACAAAATTTGATCAATTTCTGATGAATATTAAATTGCACAGCAGGGGGTGGGCGTAGCCATGTCTCTCGGTGCCCTAATTTTCCCTCGTCGGCTCAAGGCTGTATGCTCGCTTTCACCCCCGGTTTTCCTAATTTTCCCTCCCCTGCTGTGGTAAGGGTCAATCTGCTGTGACACAATGCCACAATCCTCTGGTCAAACTGCGCTTCTCGCCAGTACTCAAAACTAAATTACACATTAATTACTTTAAACAAAGTTTTGCAATTGAGTCACATAAAACAAACAATCCTAATCACAATGCAATATCAACTGACTTTCTACGACTATCCTAACCTAAATTACAGTATTTACAATATGTATGTTATTTATTTAGATTTAAAGGCTATATGCCGGTTACAGTGCATACAGTACGTGCATAGTGTGAGGTAAAATAATTAACTTGACTCCTGTTGACATATTTTTAAAATAACTGCTACTGTGATCTTTGACTATGAAGAAATTCAGAAAAACTTGGTGTGATGAGTGGTATATGCTCTTAATATAATATTATGTTAGCATACTTTTTTAATGTATTTATCACTACTAACATCAAGTGTCGCTGGATGTACACAGATGTTGTAAAGAGCACCTAATTCTCACATATGGTAGACTCCGGATTATCTGTGTGTGGATTATCCACGCAAAATATTTCACTTTAAATAGTTGACAAAGAGTTGGAAAAATTTAAAACAATTTTTTTTGGTTATTTATAAATACACACTGTGTTTATTCTCATAATGTTCACCAAGATGTTATGTACGCAATCGTATTTTGAAAGGCTTGAAGAAGATTTAAGTCTTTTCCAGCAGGCGAAACAATTAGTGTCACACATTAATGGATGAACAAAATTTTTATCTTGGCTAAATAAGATTTCCGTGATTTTTTTATTATTTGTGTTTTTAGATTATTAGCGTATAACCCCTAATCATTTATGTGAATAATCAAGTCTACAGTATTAAATTGCTGGCTTTTATTGCAGGAATGAATTGTACCCTTTTTTCTTTGTACAAAGATCTAAGAGATTATCCAAGGAATCGGCCCCCTCCATTAGTGCAGATAATCGGGATTTTACGGTATATACAAATTTATACTGATTGCATTGTATATTTACATGGTTGCTATTTTGATCGTTAGGCAAGATAAGGTTAATTCTACTACAGGTTGAAGAGAAAATGTATTTTCTTATGTGAGAATTTGGCACAGGAAAAAATTCTGCCATTTTTTGCGCTGCGATCGTTTAACGGGTGTAACAAAATATGAAACCTTAGTAAAATTCAATTTAACTTGGCTTGGCAAAGAAAGAAGTCATTTCATTTCATTTTAAAGCAAGAAACAAACAATTTTGGTTTTTAAGTTATTAACTTGAGCCGGACTACCCAGACTCTTCGTACAAGGCCTAAGCCTATCCAACATGAACAACAACGAACAAAGATAAAAAACAAGGTTAAATGGGACTACTGTCCTTTGCATCTACTGACCTATGCTTATAGCTTATCAGAGATTAGGGATCTACTCTTTACGTTCCTGATCAAGGAAAAAACCATTTTAGAATAAACCATGTATTGACATTTTAAGCACTCTTGATACAATATTCGAACAACCTTATCCCACTTTACAAAGGTTTACACAATTCGATGCGAATTCATGTCTCGCCACAATACTCTTTACACTTGACATCATAACCTGTCAGTTCCTTGTTTTACGCGTATCATCTCAAAACACTAACAATGACCGTAACATGCTTGAATGTCCAAAGCAACAATCACGATTACAATTACAATGACGCACCAGTACTGTTAATACCTCTTTTACAGGTAGGTCAAAGCACAACAGTAATACAGATACTCTTACCGAGTCTCCATTTATCCTCTGCGCACGAAATGCCCCTCGTCTATTCTTCCTAACGTAAACTCCCTTCCAACGAGCTCATTGACTCATTACTCAAATGTGATGATTACCACTCTCTTCGATCTCCCGTTATGGCGAAAGCCTGGCAACCCATCCATTTTACAGAAATTCCTATTATACCAGCGCTACTACCTCGTAGAGCTTAATCCCCCTCCAGCGGTGCCGCGCGGTGCGAACTCGCGCGCCTGACAAATGTTTGCTAGGGCCTCTTCTGCGCCAGCGGACACAACCTGTCCATTTTACTCACCAACCGCCTCTGGCTGTGATGGAGGCAGTTACGCACGATAGCAAGACGAGCCAACTTAAGTGTCGTGTTGCGTCTTTCACACACACGGCGGCCAGCAGAATACCAGAACCCTTCGTGACTACTCTTCAGTACCGCCGCCTCTCCCATCAAACGTAGGCATCTGAGTGTTACTTCCTGATGTGAGCAGCTCGCACGCCCCCACCCTAGCGCCCCTACCGCCGGTCGGCGGAACCAGCCTTCCCCCCCCCAACCCCAGGCCGCCCTCCTTCATGGCCAGTGGAGGAGTGGAGCGTGGAGGGCGGGGGGGGGGGGCAGCCAGCACCGTCAACCAGGGCAAACCAACTCCTTAAGATTCCATCTCATCATGCTAACGACAAGACACTCACAGGAAGGGAGGGCGAAAAGACTCCCCCAAACTCAAAATTGAAGAAAAAGCCCCCTAAAAGGAAAGAGAAAAACTCAAAATATCCTAAACCCATCAGGAGCCCGCTCAAACTTTGTGTAACTTTATATTCACGAAAATTCTGTGATTGGTCAGTTTAACTGCTTACTGATAAGATCAGCGCAACAAACAGCAGAAATTCTCCCTGTGCCAAACTTTTGACATATAGTAAATCTCTTTAACATGTAGTAAAATTAATGCTTAGTCAAGATCAACTGCCGTGAACCACCAAGGTTTCTATACATACCAAAGTTCAAAATGACCTTGATTTTTGATGTAAACATAATGTAACACACAAAATACTGCTTGGTTTTGTACTGGTGAAACACATGCAGTTGAGGGGATCTTCTAATAAGGTTACAGTTTTTGTGCTGGCTGCTATCTCATCAACTGTAAAATATGTCCCCCAGTTCCAGCATAGCATATTCTTTGAACAGGTGTTTGACTCTGTAATGGCCCTATTTCGGGTGGACTTCAGTGGGCGTGGTGAGTTGGCAGACCGCCAACAGAAACTGGCCCAGCTCATGTCAAGACTTCAGAAAATATCAGAGGAATATAATGTGGCAGTTTTCATCACCAACCAAATGACTGCTGACCCAGGTGCTTCCCTGACATTTCAGGTAGGCTACACCATGTCCTTCTTTCAATCAAATTGTCACAACATGGAACCAAATGCGGTGCCGCAACAGTAACACATTAGACAAGCGGGAGAACCTAAGTTCATTACCCAGTTCAGGCCATCTTTATTTGTTTTTTCTGTGGTTGTTTGAAATTGCTCCAAACAAATGCTGGGAGGTTTCTTAAGGTAGGTCATGGCCAATATCTTTCCCAGTTCCTGTATTCATGGCTTTGTGTAAAGTTGTGTTTAAACTCTAATTACCTCACTGGTGACAAGACGTACAGCCCAATGAAAAATATACATCTGGAGAGAAAGTGAAGTACGGTTTAGCCCAGGTCATAGTAAGTTTAATTGTAGTAGAGTACAATTGTTGTAAAATTAATTAACTACATGGCAGGAGTGCCTATTGTGTTTCTTATACCTGCAAAAAAAATCATAACTGTTGCTGGAAAACGAGTACGGTACTTAGTACTGAACTTTACTCATAAACTTCCGCAACTGATGCCTCTTAAAGGGTAACACAAAATAAAATACAAATTGAGTTTTTGCTTAGTGTGACAGTATAGGTACAGGTGAAACTGGTGTTTATCATCAGAACAACAGACACTCTTTCAAAATCTTAACTTTGCATCTGTAATATGAAGAGGTAATATGTTCTGAAAATATCAGTTACAACTCTGCTGGCCTGTGAATACGACATACTCAATTGAAATATTGTATTTAAGAAGGTGTTGCACTCTGCTCTGTGAACAAATTTTCACTTAAATGAATAATTGAGAGCTTTCATAGGCCTATTCACATGTGAGACTAAAATAAGTAGGCATATAAGTTATCTAAAAAATACCTTGTGATAGTAGATTACTTGCAATATACACAGTTAAAATATAACAATTCACAAAAAAACTGCACAGTTTCAATAATAAAAAAAATTTTATAAAGTGGGCATGAATGTTAAGCGATAGACTTTTCAGTGTGGTAATGCTAATTTGGTAATCACTTGATGTTATGGAACTTGACATTGCTTTAAAGTACTTTTCTTTGTCCTACTATCGCTCATAAAATAAATGCATTGAGCTTTACAGCAAATGAGCAACTGTGCAAATACAGCTGATTTCCCCAGCATGTGATCTGTTCTGTAGTCACTGGTGATGTCACCCATTACTTAAATAGATGACGAACTTTCTCATGCAAGCTGTAGAAACCCGAGTCTTATTTTAAGTAAATTGAATATTACCAAGTCAAGAGGAACACATCCATCTTAAGCATTGTTGCAGGACTATGGAAACCCAACATAGCTTATAATTCACAGTCATATTATTGGAACATCCAGAAATTGTTTTATTACAGTAAGAAAAATATTCACATTTTAAGGCAAAAATATCACATTAATTCAGCACAAAATTTAGATTACTAATACAAAAAATTTACTAAGAAAAACTATAGAGTTGGCTAAATTTACTATTTAACTTGCACAACATAGTTACGTTTGGGTCCGCGGTGGTGGACTTCTTGCCTCCCACCTAAGCTACTCTGATTCAACCCCAGATTTTTAGTATGTAGACAACGTAATGGATGTTTTTGGCCGGTGGGTTTTCTCCAAGAACTCCAGTTTCCCCCACCTTTCTTGTTCCGTCACTGCTCCCACACACGTCACCATCATCTCGTCCACTCTTTGAGCCAGACGGGCGACAGGCGCGTCTCGCTAGTCGAGCAGCCGGGCCAACCTTCAACCCAGCCGTCTCTCATATACAGTATGACCCTGCCCTAGGGCGGGAATATGTAGAGGATTTTATTTTCATTAGTATGTTACGTAATTTAGTACATATACATAAATTAACTAAAAGGGTGGTAGAATCCTGTGAATTACTGTATGTTTGTTTTTGTAGTTGTGCAGAGTTACAGTTGACACTGGGGGTGGTGGAAACACAGTACCATGTGCACATGTACACACACTATCTCATTTGTTCTATTTCCTCTCATCTTCCTCTGTCCATTCACTTCTACATGGCTCTGTAAGCTCATATCGTACTGCCCCTTTGCTTCTAATTGCCTCGTCCACCACCCAGTACATTTCTACTGTTGTCAAAGTACCAAGAAGTCACCCATTCATGTTTTTTACTTTCCTTCACCACCTATCCACAACTTGTAAATACTGTCAGCCTTATGCATAATTCTTTTACATTGCAGTCTGAGAATGAATTAGCAATTCAATTGATTTTAAACCTCCATTCAAATTGCACATACAATATAACTGCCATACAACTGCATGAATTAAAATTACTTTTACCAAAGTTAGCATTGATTTATTCTGAAAACATTTAACTATTCAAAATTCTGTTATAGCTAATTTCAGCCTTTTGGCATGTATAAAAAAAATACAGTGTGACTGATGAGCACAGCAAATAGTTTTTTTTCTGCTTCTATACACTTGTCCATGGTTTGCTGTTTGCGCATTCTGTAACCATGTTCTGTACACTTCAATGCTGTAATGTTTAAATCTTGAAGTACCCAACAATTTTTAGCAAGTAAATATAAGACACAAGCTCTCAAACTGTGATGGAGAAGAAGGACAATAAGTTTGTTTTAAGTTTTTCTACACATTACTCACTGTTATTACTCAGTTTCCTACACATGGATTCTCTAGCCATAGTTTCTCATGGGACTGATAAAAAATTTCAATAAATTAGGGATTTCAATGGCTGTGGTCTTAAAATGCTGTAAAATAAAGAAATGGGCCCCCAGAATGTGTTCCATGGATGCAGATATTTCAATCCATTAGGTTTCAATATATAGAGATTCCACTGTAGTTGGTTAGAACACAAAATATTAACATGTAAATAAACATAAATATTATGTTCAGTAATATATTAGAGACTTTGTACAATCAACTACATGTCATTGTACGTTAAACTTAGCTTTATTTAGAGTCTCAATGTGAATGAAAGTTCATAATCAGTCTCTAGAATTTCAGATTGCTCTTATTATTTTAGTCATAAATGCTAAAATTATGTGCCACCTATTCTGTAACTGCGCCTCTGCTAAAGATTATCACCTATGACGGTCTTTCGAGAGAGAGAGACAGATCATAATATGGTTGGCAACACTGTAGGAAAAGTTCTAGAGCCTTGAAATGTTTTTTTTTTGTCAGTGTGTGTTTTTACTACTAAAATTTTATTTACAACATGGATAAATCATATTTATTCCTTTTAGAAGGTTATTTAAAATTATAACATCAGTTTCATTACTATTTAAATAAAACACTTATCTCTCGAAGGAGGCTAGTGTACTGCATGACCAAGAAATAGATCACAAGCACTGTATTAAATATGTTTGTGCTACACGTAATAGTAAAAATATACAGAGCTATTACACGAAAAACATATTATATATTTAAGGGAATGGAAAATAAAATAATGTGTTTTTGTCTTCTACCCAGCCACATTTCAATCACACTTGTTCTCCTAACAGGGTGGTTGTAGAAGACAACCTAAGAATTATGGTGATTTTCATACACTTTTGACTGAAACAATACCCTAGGAACCAATTATTTTATAAAGTGAGTCACAGCACCATGTTGAATTACAGAATACACATTTTCCTTGTAATGATAGTTACAGAATAGGCCCTCTATTCTCTGTTTGGCTCGGTTACATTGGTATAAATTTTCCTTTTGTTTGTTTGGCTGTATGTTGTAGTGAGTTTAGATAGTGCACAAAGTACATTTCAGTTACCAAAACAGAATGTACATATTTAAAACAAACTAAGAAAGTGTGGTAGTACTGCTTATTTGTAGTCTCTTGTCACGTGTACTACAATATAGATTTTTTAAAAATGTGTTAACTGCTGTTATAGGCAGATCCTAAGAAACCAATAGGTGGTCACATTCTTGCTCATGCTTCTACAACTCGTATAATGTTGAGAAAAGGAAGAGGAGAAACAAGAATTGCCAAAATTTATGACAGGTATGTTTACTGTTTCACTTTACGATTCCATCAGTATGTTGCAACATTTTTCAAGGGTGTGCAAACTTGCAAAAATTTTTTTCTCTTACCTAATTGAGCACAGCAGTACACAACACGTTTAAGTTTTGTTGGTAGTAGAGTGGTTTAGGGGACTCTGGAGCAGGGGTGGGGGTGGTAGACGCCAGATTCCCCGGCCGCCATCTTGGATTACGTCAGTACAGTCATCAAATTTCCCTTTTTTCCTTCAAAATTTCCCTTTTCTCCTCCAAATTTCCAATTTTTGCTACAAAAAAGGACCAAAAATGTCAAAATTTCTCAAAAATTTCCTGAATTTCCCTTTACATTTTCCCGCCAACCCAAAAAAAGTAGGTCAAAAATACCGCGACGATAAAATCCACATTGTGGCTGAATGTGGTAGAAATGTGTGGATTCATAAGCCACATTGTGGATTATTGTGGATTTTATTAAGTTCAGTTAGGAATTAATTTCAAGTGTTTATGATGTTTGAGGAAATTAATGGGGACATG
>PNEQ01016528.1:0-11060 GCA_003012365.1 Medauroidea extradentata
ATTATCAATCAAAGTATTATTGAGCACATACGACACATGTCGACATGTTTTGGAGCACTACGAGAAAACCCGCAACCGGATGTTTTGGGACTTTTTGGATATTATTAAGGAAGGTGTCCTTAGCATGTCCTAAAAGTTTCAGCTTGTTATTCTAAATGTCCGGGTTTTGACTCAAAATCAGCTAAATACCCTGTACTATGTACCAAACAAACACTACTTACCATTTAAGGAAATATAAAGTAGAAGAATAAGGAATTACTGTTATTTTTGTAGTCACTATTTCGTTCTGGGTTGTATGCAGGCTGTTCACGGTTGACAGAGCACGTTTGTAAATTCTGATATTATTACTTGGCTTAGTTTTTTTAATGATAAATAGTGTAAGAATGAGTGAATTAATAAAATATTTGAATTCCTAATTTTTTATCTTAAAAATTCGCTTGAGTAGAGCATAAATACAACTAACTATGGCAACGTTAATTTTACATGTAGACTGAGGATATGTACTATAGGCCTGTTTACAACTAGAATATAAGCAATGCTTTAAATAGTGTTCAATAAACCGTGGACAGTCATTAATTGGTTAATATTTATGATTCTTAATGTCGGTATTCAATTGTGCGTTTAACGACGGAAATTGTATAGCCACTTCTTGTTATAACTAGGGACCCCTAATTTTCGCGAAAAGAATTTTGCTCCTCTTTGTTTCAGTGACTTTCGTGCACATCTGCAGCTCTGCTTCGTAACCAGTAATTGGACGTCTTAGCTGTGACGTGTCTTGGGGTTTTACTGACAAATCATAGACTTGTGAATTTGTAGTAACGTTATTGTGATTGGCAAAGTCAAATGAGAGATATCACTTCACAAAAACACGCTGATAGTAACCGTGAAGCAGAACTGCAGATGTACACGTAAGTCACTGAAACAAAGTGGGGCGAAATTCTTTTCGCGAAAGTCAGGGGTCCCTAGTTATAACTAAATATCAATAATCTTGGACCTCATCGTATGGACCTAATTGTGCGGGAACAGAATTTTCAAACCTAGTTACGTTTTCCCCAAGCTCCTTACAATGGAACACATCATTCATTAAAATATTCATACATTTGGAGAGTTGGAGTTAGGCTAAATAAAGAGGTGGAAAACGGTCTTCACTGTCAGTGGATTTTCGAATATTCTGCCTGTCACCATGAATACAAAATACATAATGAAGAAACTGGACTATAACGATCTTAACAGTGCAAGTACCTGGACTGCAGTTACCTCGAATATAGGATTTTCCCAACTGGAGAGTATACTTGCGATACTAGATGTTCCATCAATGAACAACAACAGTCAACCCTTACATAAAAAGTGAAGCAGCAATTGAGAAGGTTTGTATTACAACACGTGTTGATACTATACGAGACCTAAACACTATAATTCATAATTTTAAAAAGTTTGTTATGTTTACAGGTGTGGCTGCAACACCTCATACATCAATATCTGAAACTGGTGTTGAGGAATAACGCAAAGCGATAGAAAAAGGAAATGTTGATGCATACGGCGTCCCATTTATCTCTCTAGTGGATGGTGGTTGAGGCAAAGTAAGTTACGAAAACAATTACACTGCTGCTTCTGCTGTGGTAAGTTAACTTACGTACAGTCAGCGAACTGGAACATGGTGTCAAACACTGCGTACTGCCTTGCCCAATGGCTGGAATAACAATTATAGTCACACAGACAAAACTAACAAACATTCAGTTGTGTACCATTTCTCCAGTCACATGCAAAATAAATATATCTAACAATGTTTAAAACCTATATCAGAATTTCCCTGTGTGAGTCGCATGTAAATAATTTTTCTCTTTTCACTTCAATCCGTAAGGGCAATGTCAGCTATTTATATCATTCGCATTGATTACTATGCATTTGTTGCACATGAAAAACAACTCTAATGCGGCTGACTACACCAATGTGCGTAATGAAATTAATCAAAAATATTAATTTTGGCAATAATTTAACACCGCGTGCTTCAATTTGAGCACCCACAAAAAATAGAAATAAGAGCTTGAAACCACAAAATCTACAAAAATGGAAAACTGTAATTTTTATAATTTTTAATATAATATCTAGGTCTCTATAAATACTCGCGTTTCAAGCGAAAATAATTTTAACATCCACTCGAGCAGAGATTTTCGGATAGTAAATAATTTTTAAATCAAAACTTGAGCATTTTTTAAATTTGTTTATTATGGAGGCCCAGATATTATCATATTAAAATTTATCAAAATTTAAGTTTTCCATTTTTGTAGATTTTGTAGTTTCAAGCCCTTATTATTTTAAAACCCCGTTTTTAATGTATTATTAGAAAGTAAAGTATACCACCGCATAGTGCTATATAAATAAACGTCCGCTGATAAAATATTTACTCGTAAAAAATCTCATTGAATTTTGGTGAGTAGTTCAGAATTTATTGATGATTTAGTATCCCAGTCGTCCTCTGACAGCGTACCTTTCCATACCCTTTAACGACAACATTTATGAACTAAACCAAAGAATTTTCGTCTTTTACTTGCACAAACAACTCAACTGCTAGTTTTTTTCTGACTGAATGGTACGTTAGCGTGATTCAGCCACGAAAATCACTATCACCTGATTGTGCAAGTACGACGACTTACTGTGTTACAGACTGCAGACTACTTCAACAGCATAAAATGCAGGCACAGATCGCGCTTCGTTTGCAGGTTGCCGACCGGACAAGAATTACGTTTATACACAATTTATTTATTTATTTAATATATTATTTCCTTTCTCTTATATTTATGAAGTCTGAATGTTATTTGACTCCAAAATTTTAATTTTTTTTGTTGAATTTAATACATACTTTTGAGTCGTTATGAAAGTAGTTTCTATTTATAAATTTAAAGGCTTTTAAACTTTCTTTGTTTCACGCCATGATAATCGGAGAGAAGGCATGTAAATTATTGTTTCTTGAAGATAGGAATAATAGTGCTGTATTTGTGACAGTAATGAATCAACTGACTCTAGTATAAGGCCACACACATGTTACAAAAATAGGATTCTAACAAACTATCAACTGCAATGGAATAGGACATTATCTTAGAAGCGTCTCCATTCACTAATTAGTGTATGAATGTTTTGTTGATCATCTCATAGAAAAAGCTCCACGACTCATTACAAATAAAATACGTATTCAGCTGAGTTTTATATGAATCTCCTGGTCACATTTAATGCTGGAAATAGTATCAATTTTTTCACAACAGGAATCATTTCAAAGAAGTTGTTAACGTCGCTGGATTACAATTACTTTTGCGTGGTTATTCGCGAGTACTAAGCCCATTCAAGACCCTGACTGGTCGGAGTTCAGGACAGACTCACAAGATGCTGATCAAGCGCAAAATACAGCCCCGTGAAGCAGTCAAATGGCGTCTAGACTTGACTGCCCAAGCAAGAAACAAACGAAAATACATAAAAGTGTTAGCTCCTCCAGATGAAGACTATGGACAAAATGTATTCGAACCTGAAGATACCGAGGTCATACAGCAAACATGCAAGTTTTTTGTCGAATATTTTCAAGTTACTGTATAAGAATGAGACCGAACTGCTGTGCAGACAGTTGCACAATAAGAAAGTGAAAAATGGCATGATATACGACAAGGTCATTTAACATAAAGTAATTATTGAGAGGTTTGTCAGCGGGAAGATTCCACGGGTTGTTGTAGTTTTGTCAAGCGACTTCTGTACAAACCTAATATTGTAACACTTGCTTTGGGGTATGGCAGCCATAATAAATACATTGATATTAAGAGCTTAAAACAGACATAGTTTTGAATGTCGACAGGTGTGACATATTTGTGAATTTCGTACGTGGTCATTTTGGTGCAAGTCTAGATGGTTTCGTTACAGAGGAAAATGCTCTGGTTGAGGTGAAATGTGCTCCTTCTGCTAAGTCACTAGGTCTAATGAAAAATGCTAGACAGAAAAATAACTTATTTTTGGTGATGACATCCGTCAATACATTAACACTTAAAAAGGACACACCAATGCTTTTATCAAATGCAAAGAGCACTGAACGTAACTGAGCACGAATTCTACTATTTTATAGTGATGGCAGATAAACTGGAAAGTCTTCATACAGAAAAAATAATAAGGACAAACATTTTGAAGACAGGAAATAATTCTAAAACTTGAAGCGATTTAATATGTATTGTATGTTGGCCGAAATCGCAGAACCTAGGACTTATTTCCCCAAATCGGAATACAATTCGTGAACCTGTATTCATAATTGTAATACAGAAGTCAGCGTACCGGTATCTTAAAAATTAAGAAGCAGAATGAGTTCCACATATAGACAGTGTGCATCGTGTTAATTATACTTATCATTAAATATAGTAAGGAAACATGTTTACATTTAGTTGTTTTGTGTATATTTTGTCATTATACTTCTGAAATTTTGTGAAATTGCAAGTACAGTCATTATTGCATTGGTAGTCCTGTATGGATTTGTGCATTTTTATAATTTAACTGGAATAACTGGAGGTGTCTCATTTTAAACGATTCTGTATTTCTGTGTGCTTATTTCAAGAGAATCTGACGTTTAATTTCTTTACTGCAGTTTTTATATGCAGCAAGGCTTCTAAGAAAAGAAAAAAAGTGGAATGACTTCCACATAGACAGTTACTGCATTTTCTTTACGTTACGTTACTGAATATTATAAGGAAACATATTTAAATTAAGTTCTTTGTATATATTTAACCTACTTCTGAAATTTGCTGAGCTTGCAAGAACAGTGTAAGATAATTGTAATTATTGCATTACTAGGTCTGCATGGGTGTTTGCGCATGTGTACAATTTTATTCAAAACATTTATTTGTCTAACGATTGCCAAGCTCGATTGACACTGTTTTCTGTGTATATGGTACATGTATTTTACGCATATTTTGTTTCTAATATGTGTGTGTTTGGTATGGCTACCATTTTGAAAGTCAACGATTAATCTTCTTAATTAACGCGTGTATAAGACTAATTGTCATAATACTACCACACTACAAAATTTTATAATATTAGTTTAAACGTTTTATGAAATATAGCATAAACTATTTAGTGAATTAGATAGTACTAGCTTTCAAAATGGCAGACCTGTGATCAAAAAATATCAAAACCTAATGCACATTACATGTTAGTTGAGCGTACCAAATTTGGTTAGAATTCACTGAATAGTTACAGAGATATACCGTATCACACAAACAATTCAAATGGCCAACATTATGAAAGGCAGTGCAAAGCGTTTTTGAAAAGTGTAAAAGTCAGGTCCTATTATTTTATAGAGTTTGGTTGAAATCTGTGCATGTGTTCAAAATATATTGGGGGGAGGGGGGGGGAGAGGCCCATAACCAGCCACAAAAACAGACACACAGACAGTAAGGTAATCTTAGAAGCCAATTTTTCCTTAGGAAGGCAGACTAGAAACTGTTGTCTGTTTTTTTTTTTTTTTTTTTTTTCGTTCTTACCACCTGTTTTTATTATGGTACCTATGCTGCATGACTTGCGAGTACCTTGCTACATTTGTGTATTTAAAGTAATAAGCTCATTTGTGGCTTGGTAACCTGTTCACGAAATAGAATAAATATATTATGCAACATATCTAAGGTCCATGAATATTACACTCAGAAAAGTTGCATTTGTAGAATATTATATTTTCATATTTATTCAGGTTCAAGAGGTAAGTATACAATGTTGTCGAAACTCGAGGTATCAGCATATTGTTAGCGGACCATTTTCAGCAGGTTTTCGAGTGAAATAATAAGAAAGGCCTTTAGGTCACAATTTTTAACAGGTAAATCAATGAATGTGTAAAACATTCAACAATTTTGTAAGAATCTCCATAATCTGTAGGCCAAGTGGTAGATATTTCATGAATTTTTCGCAAATACTTTGTGGAACAAGCGGGTGAGCGATTGGTTTCGTCAGCTCTGCAGCCGAGTTCAACCGCAGCTCCGTAAGTGGGGTAAGGTCCGTCCGTAAAGGCTGCAGCTGCAGGTGTCCTTGCTTCGTTCTCTGCGCGTGCTGATGTGGCAACAGCGTACAGTTATCTGCTAGCGCGCCGTCACACTATTCGTCCGAGCCGGCCACCCCTCCCTCCCTCACCGTCCTGCCGCCTGCAACCCTATCTAGGAGACGATTTCAACAAACAACGCTCTCAGAGCCGCCCGTTAAGTAGGTCAGTTGGTTTTCATTGTTTGCATGGCAGTGCAACAAGCAAATTTTGACTTTGACACCCTGTTATGAGAAAACAATGCGAGCTAAAATTGTTTCGTAAAAGTAAAATGCACACACAAGTATCGTCTACAAATCTAACAATATTTCATAAAAATATAAAATTATGTTTTTATCGCACTTTAACATCTTTAAGGCTTCAAGTTCCTTTGGTTTCGAGAAAGACTTTTGTTGGTTTAAACACCTAATTTTTTTTTTTTTTTAGGAAAATTTTATTTTTAGAGTAATTTTCTTATTTGTCAGGTTATTATCTGGGAGTAGTTTTCAGATGTGTATCTGAACTCCTACACTTCCAAAGTGCCAGAATGCTAGACGTACCAGAGAAAGAGGTTTTTCTATTACCGAGAGTTCTTCTGTTTGTGTGAAATGTTTATTTTTGGTAATTTTCTTAATCAACGCTCGCTTCCGCGATTCAGAACTAAATTTAACTGCCACTTCTTCACCACCATTTGTTTGTGTTTCAATAGCAAGCTTATTAGATTCAATTGGCTCTTTTGTGCTTGTAGTTTAGCAGATATGTTTACACAGCACACACGATGAATATGTATTCAAATATTCAATGTAATCGAAGAGAAAAAACATGAACACTTTGTATTCAGTGCAGTTTATCTTGCACTGGCAACTGCCTTCAACATTTTTCACACGAACTTTAGTAATGTGTGCCTTCACCTAGCCTGCTTCTTTCCCGTGTAAAGTGTTCTGCCAGTTTTAACATAACACAGTACGTTTGTGTTGGTAACGGCTTGTACAATATGTGCATGCAAACATTTTAGCGGTAAATAATGGTGAAAATCTTCACCAAATTGAAGGTTGTACGTTGCGACCGATGATGGCAAGGCAACACGATGACGTGGGGGGGGGGGGGGTAGGGAGGGGGTACACTGGCTGAGAGGGACGGCTAGGAGAAGGAACACGGCAGTGCGCATGCGCCACTGTGCTTAGAGGTCCTGGATCTAGGTGCTAGTCTAGTGTAGTTTTTAACTGGCCACAGTAAGGCACTAGTTGTCACGTCATCCTCCACAAACATTTGTAACCGAACTACTGGACTAAAGAAGTGTATCAGTATCATCAATGATAATACTTGCTGAATTGTTTTTGTTAGTTAAATGGACGGAAATGTTTTGTATTTTATTTTTGAAAGAATAAGTATATAGAAATTGTTAACATTCATTAAGCACAAAAGGTGTTAAATGGAAGTGAATATTTAATAAATCGACAATGAATTGTTACTTAAAAATTTGTACTACTGAAATTTATTTACAAATAAAAGTATTGTATTTTTCCAGGATCAAATGGTTTCATTGCTGTAACGAAGTGTTCTTAATACTGAAATCTGTTGTAGTGGTGCTTCATTGTATTAATTTGACTTCTCACTGTTTGCTATGTTATAGGTTCGCCTCAACCCTTAACGGACAAGAGTATAGAGTATACGGCGTGTGTGCTGTGGAAGTTATTGTTGATGTGCTAACTGGTGTTTTCCAGGTATATCTTAAAATACATTTAATCATAAATGCATGAAAAATTGTTTTATTACACTTAGAATATAAACTTTTCAAATTACTGTACTTGTTTAATTTAGGATGTATTACAACAATTAGAAATTTAATAGCTTATATATTTTCTGTTCTACTGCTTTTTAATATGACATTCTGTCTGATATACGTCTGACCAGGTATACATATTTTTAACGAATACATGTTTTTTATTTACATTTTTTGCAGCTCAATAGCTTATTATTGATTTCTAGTGTTTTTTATTGAAAAAAAAAAAGACTTGTTTCTTTTTAATTTATTATTTTGCTCTGTTCATCATCTGCATTGCTATTTTTTGCAATTATAGTTTGCCTTAATTTTCGTAGCGATTTGTGGTAAATTACTTAATATTATAATAGAAACTTAAGTTGATATCAGTAGCCAGACGTCTTCCAATTAAAAGCATACTTCTGAATAGTAGATATAACTGACCCTTGCCCCAAAAAAAAAAATAGAAAACGGAGC
This sequence comes from Medauroidea extradentata, assembly GCA_003012365.1. Taxonomy (NCBI): domain Eukaryota; kingdom Metazoa; phylum Arthropoda; class Insecta; order Phasmatodea; family Phasmatidae; genus Medauroidea; species Medauroidea extradentata. Next base: position 8,271 of record PNEQ01016528.1, read on the forward strand.
TTCTAAGTTCCTTCTCACAAGTGCAAAGTCAGTTTTTTATTTTTTCATGCAGAAAACCAGACAATATATTATATGTGAAATTAGTACCTACAATCTCCAGTTGTCACAGAAACAAATTTTAACGCACTTGTGCATTCACAGGCATGCATTACTAGCCAGCACAATGCCCATGTAAATCATTCACCTGTGTAAAGAAAAAAAACGGAAGTATTTATTCATCGTACTGTTGTAAATAACTTCGATATTAATTAAACATTACTTAAAAACAATCCCTTGATATTTAATACTATGTAAGTTAAATATTAAAATAAAAAAGAACGTACAAATGATTGTACGCGATCGTAGGTAGAAGTAGTGTACAGGGCGGACATTCACAAGATGGAGGATAGATAGTGGCACCGTAGCATATAACGACGTTCAACTAGCCAAAAATGCCACTTTGTTTGATTTGATTTATTAGCATCCTTTTTTACAGGACATGTGTTCGGATTTGTCAAATTGGGAGTTTGTACCTACATGTTTAACAAAGTAGGAAATTTACAGAAGTTTACAACATTAAATTGGTAGCCAAACACAATATGAGGTTATAGCCAACACAATAATATTACAGTTACAGTGCCTGACAGTCAAAGAACTTGAAGTTAAAAATTATTGAAGAGGATTACATCACAGGAACCTAAGAAAATAGATACTAACAAATAGCAACAATTCAGATAACTATGAAATTTGACTACAAAGAAAATATAAACTAACAAATAGTAACAATGCAAATAATTACGAAATTTAACTACAACAGTGCAATTCAGCACCCTTATGTGATAAAATAAGTTTCTATTTTGAGGTGGGGTTAAAAAATTCATCCACAGAATAAAATGCTTTAGTAGTCACTTGTGCATGTTTTGTGTATATTTAGTAAAAAGGAAGGAAGATTATTGATGTATTTAACTCTGGTTTGATATGGACATCTTTCAAATAAAACAGTTCTATAGGAGAAGTAATGTAGTTTCATATTATTTTGTGTGTTATGAGTATGTATAGTATTGTTAGTGTAGTATTTTATGCTTTTTATTGCAAATAAAATTATTTGATAAATGTATAATGATGGTAGTGTCAACATTCAAAATTGTTGAAAAAATGGTTTACATGGAGTTTTATGCTTTGCACAAGCTATAATTCTTATAATGTTTTTCTGTAGTACAAAAACTTTTCTCCAGTATGGTGTGCTGCCCCATAGAAGTAGGCCATATTTTAGGATAGTGTGGTGGGCCTTCTTGCTTGACTCGCTGCACCACCCTGCACCTGGCTGATGTGATGATACTAGCCCCACTTATTTGCTTACAATGATCCACAAAGAAAAATAGTAATTTGGTCAGTCCTCATATATGCTCCGGTCTCAGCGGTGAATTACTCTTACTTCAGGGTTCGTGGTATCGAAGGATGGACGCATGCATAACGGCATTCGAAACACGTGGTCAGATTAACAGCCCATATTTATTACCTTCTTGTAACAAACTCACGCAACCGCGCTTACATCGGCACGTACAAACTTCTTGTACAAAATAAAATTAAACTGAAAGAGAACTGAACTGAAATGAAACCCAACTCAAACAAAGAAAAATAGCACATGCTAAACTCAAATTATGAACCGATAGTGGGCCGGCCACGCAGTTGATACGACTGTAAATTCACATCAAAACTCAAATAAATTGAAACTGGTTACTAATGAATAGTTCTAAAAAGTCTTTTTAGTGCCTTCCATCGCGGCCCCATCTCTTCCATTCGCGCCCCTCGGCTTACCACGTGCGAACCTCGCACAACACGGAACACGTTCGGCCTCCTCGACGGTCAAGAACAAAGTGACCAGCCCCGGCAACCACAATGGTGTCCCAAGATACCATGGTGGCCCGCCTTCCGGTTAAATGTTCTATAACCTTCTAGTAAGATTAAGTAACCGGTCTGGATACAAATTAACCAAACCACAACCACCGAAAAATCTGCAAAATTCTGCCTAGTAAATAACTATTACAATAAAAATTATATTAAATAAAATTTTGGCATCGGACATTGCCGGCTGTACACCTTGCATTACCCTCTGTGAACCCCAATCGGTGTCGCCCACGCGGCACCATGGCCGGGCTGGCTGAACTCATCTACACATTTTCAAAATAAATACCAAAACTTGCAAACTGCAATAACTTTTAAGGATCAATTTCTCATAAAATGTCCAAGAGTCCAAAGTTGCTTGAAATTTTATGCAGTTTCAGAAAAGTCCACACAAGACAGATTTACTTTAAATTCACGTGTCATTAGAACATTGAGAACTTAGAACAATTTTAACTCATTAAAAACTTGAGAACACGTTATTAAACATTAAAATACTCCAATGAGAAAACTTATCACAAGGAACTGCATCCAGACGCGGTTTTCTGTTATTGTACTGTTTCGCCAGGCCCATTAGCGGTTTTACATTTAGAGTGGGTTTTCTATGTGATTTCTTGTTCAGCAAAATTATAACCATTACACTATTTAACTAAATGACTTACTTAGAAAATTATTAGGCTTACGATAAACATGGAACCCTCATATTGAAACAATTGAGGATTTTTCCGGAAGAAGGGCTCATACACCAAAATGGCATTTTAAGATATTTGAGGTAAAGCACTGTGTTTTAGCGTAGTAAATATGCTAACGGATTTAACTGCATAATGCTCATTGACGGTACTTAAATATATTGTAATGTACATATAAAATGCAAAATAAATTAGTCCAGGGGAATGTATCATAATTTAC
>PNEQ01016529.1:0-11068 GCA_003012365.1 Medauroidea extradentata
AATCATGTCCCAGGAGTTCTAAGAAATTCGCTGCTCGTAGTGAACGTAATTCGTTCGTTGTAACACACGCTACTGTACGAACAAACAATCATGTCCCAGGAGTTCTAAGAAATTCGCTGCTCGTAGTGAACGTAATTCGTTCGTTGTAACACACGCTACTGTACGAACAAAGAATCATGTCCCAGGAGTTCTAAGAAATTCGCTGCTCGTAGTGAACGTAATTCGTTCGTTGTAACACACGCTACTGTACGAACAAAGAATCATGTCCCAGGAGTTCTAAGAAATTCGCTGCTCGTAGTGAACGTAATTCGTTCGTTGTAACACACGCTACTGTACGAACAAAGAATCATGTCCCAGGAGTTCTAATGTTTATAATTTTAACCTACAGCGGCGATTCGGATTCGATTCCCGCTGGGGTGTCCCACGTTTTTCGTACGAGGTAATTGTGATGGACTTTGCCGTTGGCCAGCGCGTTTCTTCGGGGCACTCCCATTTTTCCTACCCCTTTATTCCGGCGTTCTTCCATGCTCACTTCATATCAACCTTACCATGACTCCAGTAAACTTTTACAGCTACATATGGGCAGTAACTTTTAATATTTTGTAATGAGTGCTACAATGCAAGAAAACTATTACAGTAAGAATGATCCTTCCACCAAAGCGATCCGGGTTCGATTCCCGACGGGGTCGGGCACCGGACTTTCGCATGTGGGAATCGTGCTGAACGATACCGCTGGTCGGCGGGTTTTCTCGGGAATCTCCCGTTTCCACCGCCTTTCATTCATTCATTCCGGCGTTCCTCCATACACACCTCATGTCACCCCTCACCAGCGCTGAAAGCCTCGATGTTGAGCACTGACCAAAATCTCTCACTCACTATACATTTCAGGTTCATTTTATATCTAAACATGTTGACTGACAACGCATAACATATCTTCAACACTTAAAAATTCGCGCCGTGTGAACTCTCACATTTTACTGAAGATATGCGAAACAGAGTATAGCAGACGTCATGAACATGAAAACGGATGAAGCCTATCCCCACACGCTAGGTCATTACAGGAAACATTTATAAGGTTTGTCTTTTTTTTCGAGAACTTTCTCAGTGCGGTTTCCAATTGAAGTAAGTGTCCCATCACCTGTCTCTACCTGTATTTAAAACCACCACCAAAACGAATCCAACATCATACACCACGGGTGGACAAAATCGGTAAATTATCGGAGGCATAGTCCAGCTTTCTCTACTTCTTTCAGTCCTGTTACTTGAAGATAACACGCACTGCTTTTGTAACTTGATACGTTCCTTCACGTTTCATGCGTTTAGGGAATATGCACTGACCTTCTAAGTTCACGAAGAGTCGCGCAAAAGAAAACACAGCGAACACGTGCACACTACATAATTACAGTTGTTACAGCAGGATGCAGTTAAAACAGCAATTAACTGCGATCCACTCTCTCTTCCATTGGAACGAATGAGCACATGTGTTGTTTGATAGTCACATTGCTGCCGCACGAAGGCAGACTTGGAAAATACTTTATAACCTCGTTTTACGTTCTGGTTACATCTTCACAGACGTGCGTAAAACAGATGGAGCAGAACTGGAATTGCGTTCCTGTGAAAAATCCAATCCCATTTGAGGCAACATTGTTTTGTTGTATGAATACACAAAACACGAATAAAACACAATAAAAATACAGGAAGTTACACACATGCTAACAAAGTATATTTTTTATCTTCCGCCTTCCTTTTTTTTTTTTTTGTGTTGATGTCAGTATCATCGTTACGGATACGAACATAAATCTTTTACAGAACAAAAGTAATACATTAAACGTGATAAGCACTGTGTGGTATGTTAATATACCGGATGTTTCACCTATGAGTCGTCAGGTGTATTAATGCTGCACACTGTAAAAAATTGTATTTTTACAAAGAATATCTTTGGAAACCCAGTTGCCAAAGAAATCCCTTGTAAAACTACAATGATTGTCCCTGAGTAGATGGAAAATGTATGTACTGGAACAGGGGGGAGGGGGACCAGGAGACACCCGGCCGCCATGTTGGATGACGTAACCGCCGCCATCTTGGATTACGTCACTTCCTGTCGCCATCTTGGATTGCATCACTTCCGGTAGCCATCTTGGATTTCATCACCTGCCTTTGATGACGTCACTTAATTTTCTAGAATTTTCTACTCTGTCATTCCATCTGCTCCCCATTCCTGATGAATCCACCATGGCCAGCCATGAATTTTCTACCCGTGCTCTATCATTCCATATTCTCAGCTCATGCTCTGTCATTCCATGGCTCCCCAGACCAACACCCATCCACTTGCCTGCCATCTTGTATTCCAGAATTTTCTACTCTGTCATTCCATCTTGTCCCCATTCCAATCCCCCCTGCTCTGGTCTGATAAATCGACCATGACCAGCCATGACTCATGCTCTGTCATTCCATGTCTCCCTAACCCTGCTCTCGCTCCCCACCCCCTTCCTGTATTCTATAATGTTATACTCACGCTCTGTCATTCCATCAGGTCCCCACCCCTATGTGATTCTCTTGTTCTATCTGGTACACAGCATAATCCTCTCTGTAGAGTCAGTCACCCCTGCCGACCCCTGGGTTGGTAGGCAAGCTATGAGACCGGTATACCTAAACAAAAAGTTAGGGTCTACATAAGCACTACCATCTCAGGCGCCAGAAAAGCAACGACAGAGACCTTACTCGCTGAGCGTATTCCTAGACGTGTTTGCGCCGTGTCCCAAGATGGTGTCAGATAAGTCACGGCTTATTATTCGCCGGCCCGCGTAAGACTAGAAACAAATGAAGGCATGATGAGCGCTGACGATTTACTATGGCTATAACAAGAACACGTTAAACTTTGTACTTTTGAAACGTATTATTTAGCATTTGAATTTGTTTACAAATTAATTACAGTAACAAAGAGATAAAAATCACGGACTATAACGGTCACAATTAAAATATTCAATAACTATTTCTTGTTAAAAGTTAAAACAGTAGGTAGAGTAGCCACGCGATCGCAGTGTTTCCGTTCATATTTTTATGCTGATTATGACCTGAAATGTTATATTAGCATATTATTCGGACACGTGGAATTATATTCAAAACATAATTCGCAATCACTGTTAAAATATAATACATTATTACGCCACAACTAAATACTAAAAACTAAGGTATTGTCACGGTAACATCACCTCTAACACATTAAACCGACAAGTTTTTTTTCTTTTGGCACAGGCTATTACTTGATCATACTTCAAGCAATGGCTCTATCATTTTATTGAACACATATCTCTAGCAAAGTGAAATTCATGCTTCAGTCGAAGCTTTGTTTGTATCCAGTAATTTCATTTTGAAACCGTCTCTAATGACCTGGGTGTCGACGATACGCAAAGCTCACTTACCTTACCTTTTGTTTTTTAAATATATGAAATAAAAAGGTGTTCTTGAAAATTTTCCAAGGCTTCAGAATAACACTGATACAGCGCGCGAGCTGTTTTAAAATATGTTGCCTGTCAACTGTCGACGTCTGTAATGTGCTTTTATTTTACAATATGTTGATAGTAAATATATCGCAGATGTTTAGGTGTTTCTAAAAAAACATATTTTTTTTTGTGAGGTAAAATGTTTACTAACTACGATTTTTTTGGCATGATTAGGGCAATGTGGACAAATTAGAATGCCTATATTAATAATGTTTACGCTGTGTTATTGTTATTTTATATGCATCAAAATGAAAAAGCGAAGATGCATTCGTTAATTTTAATTGAGTATAACGTGTTGTTATGAGCGTTAAAAATTATCCCGGAAAATTAATTGTTTAAATGTGTCCTTTTAATATCTAAAAAACACAAAATAAGAAATGTGCATCTGAATGTGACGACAAATTTTTTTCGTTCTAGACACAAAATTTCTTATTTTAATGTTAGCAAAAAAAAAAGTAAAAAAAATCTCACAGAACGTAAAACATTCAAAAAATAATGTTTATACAATTATGTTTTGTATGTTATTTACAGCAAAAACCAATTAGTTTGTACTCTTTACAAATAGTTGATTATAACATCGTAACGGTCGAATATCATGTTATTTTAATGTGTAGAAACGATATTTCCTAAAATATAAGTAATCGCACTACCACTAATAATATTGTGCGTAATATAAAAGAAAATTAAAAAAACTTTTGGATTAGCCGCGATTTGAACCCAAATAATTTGCTTACCGACCGAGCGTCTAGCCACCTGAGCCAGCTGCGCTGCGATCATTATATAGCAAAATTTTATACTTAAGCCCTCATTTAGCAAACTGTCTACAAAATATTAATTTTCTCATTTAATAATAGTTTTAAGTTTATGAAAAGCTTGTAGCTTATCACTTAACATTTTCGCCATCGTAAAGTTTTATTTTAAGTAACATTTTCTTGTGTTTGCCGACTCTCGTAATGTTAAATACGATTTTCGGCAAGTAAGCGGTAATATACGGTTTACCCGTTTGTGCAGGAATAATGTGCTACCATCTCGCGACACAGAAGCGCAAGGGTTGTGTCCTATCTCGCAACCGTATTCCTAAACGTTCTGAAGGTATCGGATAAGTCACGGATTATTATTTGCCTTCCCGTGTGCGGTTATAAATAAATGAAGGCGACGCTGGGCAGTGCTTTTTTATAGAACAAGTAGCAGTGACTTTCAACAGCTATTTAACAAAAATACGTTAATTTTTTACATTTAAAACATAATGTATTGCATTTTAAATTGTTTCAAACTAGAATAAATCATTAACACAGTAATATAGATTAAAATAAATGTTACATATCTTTCAAAATGTAAGTATTAAAAATAATGTTACAATCTCTTGTGCAAAGTAAAAAAAAGTAAGTTATTTTTTTTTCATAAATCGGTATCTACGTGGACGTCTTTTGCGCGTTCGAGATCTACAATAGCGGAAGCTTAAGTTCGAGAAAGCATGCACATCACTCATTACCCTAGCCTATAGGCGCAAGTAACTAACTGGCGTTCTGTCTTTTCGCCGAAACTCACCTCTATGAGACATAACTGTAATTTTGACGATTAAGATGAGTTGTATACATCTGCACCCTAGAGAAGATTCTGTAGCAAGATTTCAATGATCGAATAGCACCGCTAAAACACCCATTTTTGCCATTTTGGCCGCTTTACAATATGCTGTAATGAATACTGTTGAACCAGAAATTGGTATACACATGTATAGTAAGTAATCTTTAAATAATATTCCTAAGCAGACATCACTCATGTGCGTTGAGCAGCTTTCGAATACTCTGGTAACGGCCGAATCTCGGCGCACCTCTCGGAGGCCTGGGAAAACGGCTACCACAATGACATGCACATGTATGCAGGACCTCGAAGGCTTTTCTTCTTTATCTTTAAGTCTACTCTCCATTGTCCGTTTGTGTGTTTATCAATTTCTCCTCCACATTAAAAAATCGAACATACGGAGCTAATGTAATCAAACTTGATAAAAATGTAGTGCAGTAGACAAAGTTGATTAGACTTCTTAGTTCATATTTTCATAATGGCGGTCATTTAAAACGTTTGTTCTTCATGAGATAAACAAAACAAATTTTTTGAAGAGAGACGTTGTTTACATTAGCCTATCAAAATGCTGGAAATGTATCATAAGTTTTCTTGATAACATGAGATTTCTACACTAACCACGCATCTGGAAATCACCAAACTCGGTACATATGTTTGATATTAACGTATTTTTAATATATCATTTTCAGTTTTTAACACAGGATGATTCAGAATATTTTTTATTAGTACCGCGTGGAGAAATTTATGATGAGGTAAGTTGAAAATGTAATTTTAATGATTACGTGAAATGGGTAATAGTTTAAAATTGACTTAATATTTTTTCTTCTTTTGATAAAATAGGCTATTTGGTCTTTAATTGTTTCAGCACTTGTTATATTGCTTTACATTTTAAGAAATAACATTTTGTAGTTATTTTCTGGTTAACATTACTACCACTATAATTCACTTTGCAGAAAAATTTTAGAACATATTTTTGACACATATTTCATGAGCTATAGCCTCATTAAAATTAAAAAATTATCCCGCATAACTTACAAGGAAATTGTGTATTAAATGTAATTTGGCGATTCAACGTTAATAATACTGAACGTACTCTATTTCCCAAGATTTCATTTCATGAATTAATTTATTTTCTCCTATAACATCTGCGACGACTCAAAGAAAATGTAAAATTAAAAACTTAATTTTTCAAACTTTGGTTTCATTAGTTCAAATTGTTCTAGATTCACTATGTTAGAAGATAGAATCACACGAAGAAACAAAGAAATATTTTATAACGTTTACATCTACATGATCAATGTGAAATTTTTTGGTTTATTTGTACCAAATTAAGGAACGTAGTCTTATTAGTTAAGCTTGTACTTTTTCGATATATGCACATACCATTCGCAGATTAGTATACAAGTGTGTTTACTTTAAAAATAAAATTGTAATTTTTAAATGTGATCACTTACCTTGAGATTTTCCTTACAAAATACCGAAAAAAACTATTAATTTAAGAGCAGCATTTGCACGTCTATTTAATGTAATATCGTCTCTATGCACAAGTCACAGAACCAGCGAGCAGATTTTCTGTCGTACAAACGATTTTTTGAATTAGACTTTTATGAAACTGTAATTTACTTTCATATATTTAACTACATTTTGAATTACAATGGCACGAGAATGGAGATAATTTTACAAATTATTTATAGCACGCTAGCTGTTTTGGAAACATCCCGTTACTGATGTATAATTTTTTTTTCGTAGTTGAATATATCGTGAACACATTACATTATTTCTGAAACTTATATTTAACATGACGTAACGCAGATTAAATACGAGTTGTTTGGAAAAAATATATAAACGACGTTCGTTTTATTTTACTTGTAAAAATTTTATTTCGGAAATTAATTTTAAAAATATTGGAATGTTTGTAAATAAAAACTTGGTCAGAACTTCTGAATGTTAGTTAAACGTATCGTATCTTACAAAAATGTGTATAAATCAACAGTATATAACAGTTTGTAACAATTGTAATTACATATTTTCTAAGTAGGTCGGTTTACAAAAGGTGCCTATTGATCGTACGTCTATTATTCATTCTATTTGCAAGAATTTAAAGAAAAAAAAAAGTCAAGTCATTATATTCCGTACACTAGACGTGGTATTCCTATATGTTGACTACAATTTACAGGGAAAAAAATATTTCTATTCATTAATGTTTCATTATACATTTATCTTATTTCTATATTTTTTAAACATTTTAATGCTTAGAAACAATATTTATGTAAATAAACACTAATTTCATTGTTACCTTATTGTGATACATAATATATAAAAAAAGTAAAAAAAAATTGGAGTGACCGGGATTCGAACTCAAAATTATTACCGAGCCGACACATTAGCGCCTGAACTACTTTTTTTCTTTTATATTATATTTTTTATTTTATTTTATTTTATTTTTTTTTATTTATGAAAAATGTTTGGTGCAGCGGTGATGCGGAATCTTCCGCATCAACACTGCACCAACCATTCCCCCCTTTAGGTTTGACATATTTCGAGTGACCCCAGCAATTTTCGTGAGACAATTTGAATGGTGACAAGGTTTGAGACCCAATGGACAAACACAAATTAACACCCAGCCTGACCTGGGAATCGAACCCAGAACCCCTCGCACCAAAGTCGGCCGCTCAACCAACTGAGCCACGGGGGGTGGGCTGCTACTCAGCCACTTTCGTTACAACGACCAATAAGATATACATTTACTGCAAAGCTTTTAAAATTACAAATTTGTTGATTTTGGATTATTTGGGCTTTTAATATGCTAGTGAGTTATTATTTAGTATTCCTGCTGCCGCAAAGTTTAATTTTCTGTATGATTGAATGTTTTTGTTTTCTCTTTTTATTATTAAAAACGGTATTCGTTCAGCAAGTGGTAAAATAAGTTGTAACGTGCGTAGGCGTCTGTAGGGCTAAGCGTGCTGCGCATGCGTAGTTATATTAGGACAAGGAAAAGTCACAGATGAGTCCTGAATAGGCAATGACCTTACCCTAAACCCTTATACAAACATTTAGGAATACCGATAAGACCTAGGCATGACATATGCTGCACCTAAACCCTTATACAAACGTTTAGGAATACCGGCCTGAGATACTACAAATTTCGAGCGCCCATGACAGAGCTATTACATTCATAATTATTTCAGTTTTTTAAACCTTGTAATGGAATGCTATGTAAATATTGATTGCATGTACATGGACTGTTGCATCTTATGCTCTTTAAGAAAAGTTATGATAGGCATATGAAATAACGTCTCATAAACACATAGGAGTACAAATTAAGAACTTATTTATTAAAGTAATGGAAATATATATATACACAAAGAAAACGATCTTATTCACGATGTTTACAGTCTCGCAGCTGTCTGACTTCATTCCTCAGACTACAGATCTCCTCGAGAAGAATATTAAAGTTAACTTCGTGTAGTCTATGAGCTGTGTGATGTGCTGCAGCAGCCTCTTCTCGATGAAGACGAACTTCGCTGTGAACGTCCCTCAATGTTATTTCCTCCTCACAATCGTCCACCTCGTCCAGATATTCAGTTGACGATGCTGGTGATATTGGTGAGTACTCACTCCAGGCCACCGGTGTGAGTACACGTTCGACGGCTTGAGGCCAGACCTGGATCGTGGACGCTGTTGAAGGTGTAGGCGACGGAGCTGTAGGCGACCTCCACAAGATTTCATCTTCCTCAAGAATAGGTGATGGGCAATGCCTATGCTCATATCTCAGTGCTGGTGGTGCAGATATCCACCTTCTCTGATGTTCTCGCCGCAGAGGAGACCTGTCTCGAGGCGTGAGCTGGCTGTCGTCTTCTAGCATAGTGGCGTAGAAGGTGACCGACCTGCTCGACATCTCAGGATAATCTGAAGGCTGGCCTGCTGTGCTACGCAGTTCGAGTCACGTGGTGCCTACCTGATGCACGTATGCTGTGCAGGTCATGGCAAGCATGTGGCGTCAGCCTGGGTGACCAGTGGGGGCTGATGTCATGTGCTGTGGAGGTCGCGAAAAACCCACATCACAGGGCTGGCTGTGCAGGTTTATACACGTACTGCGTTGAGTAACCATACACTAGGGGCCAGCCTTGCTTACAAGACAAGTTTATTTTAGAATATTTATTCAATCACTAGTCTGTAATGCTAGACTTTGATATCCAACTATCATGCGAGGCATCGAACCCAAGCCAACGCACCAGCATTTTGTTACCTTTGCGCTGCAAAATCTTCTCGATCAAATACGTGTTTGGAAACTTTGTAACTTGAATTTCTTCTGTGTAGAAACCTCCTCGGGTAGGTCTGCCATCTATGTCCTCGAGAAAATAAGTCCTTGGTTCGTAGTGACGAATCTTGATGATCTTGTATATTTCAGTTCTCCAGTTTGGTGTGTAACCTTTAGCATATTGTCCCTTTTGCTTTGATATCCAACTGTAGTCTCCAACTCTGGCCTTTGGTTTATGCATGTCCAGTTTCTTCTCATCTCTGTAGACAGATTGCAGCAATGAATTATCTTTGACATCCACTGGTCTCATTTTCGTGGTCCGGTGTACTCTGTGGTTGTAATTCGACACAAGCTTGTCCAGTATATTCAGCCACTTATAACTTCCTTGTGACGAAAATTTTTTCCACATTTAATTTTTCAAGGTGCGGTCGAATATCTCCACAATACTAGCCTTCATACCACTATGTGAAGAGTAGTGGTTTATTTTATGTTTTGACATCTAGGTTTGAAATGCTGGATTGTAGAATTCTCTTCCGATGTCCATATGTAGGTTTTTGGGTGCACCTCCATCTTGCAAAACACTGTTCATAGCATTTGTTACATCCTTTGCATTTTTAGTTTTGACAGGTAAAGCCCATGCGAATTTGCTGTAGCAGTTGATTACAGTTAGCAGGTATTTGTAACCTTTATTCTTGCGAGCATAAGGAATCATTTCAACCAAGTCTGCTTGATACAGGTCCTTCAAACCAAACACCAGTACTTTACGCCGTGGATAATTTCTCCTTGCAGGCTTGTGCAGCTCACCAGCAATATCAGCACGGCTAATTCTATGTAACCGTCTTCACGTAATTCTTCGATCATGCAGAATATTTCATTCACATGGGAATTATTACCCACTTGTTGAGATGCAATTAGCAATCTCAATCTGTCGACAATTTCATTAACATCATTCCAGTAAACATATTCTAGTTGTCATCCATCTTCTCTCTTCTTGCATATATCGAGACCAGAACCTACAGCACTGGGAAACAACTGTGCAATAATGTCAAATTTAGATTGTGTCACATCCTTATATTCATTGCTGGCAGAGTCGTTATTCTTCAAGCGAGCACTGGTAAGTTTCAGCAACCGCATGCACTGTTTTAAAGCATTATGTGAATATCTGGTACGGTTCTTTTCAAACAGCAGTTGAGCAAGTCCCACAGCTGGCTGTATCACTACATTTTCCACTTGTATGCTATCGTTGGGTAGGAAAAAAATTTGTTTGTTACCCAGATGCCACTTTTTATTTTGTCTGTATACACCATATGTCTTATCATTAAATGTCGGTTTATATGAAGCTAAATAATTGTTCATTGTAGTTGAGGCATTCGACTGTTTCCACAAAGACAGCAGCAAGTCATCTTCATATTCAACTAGTGGCTTCTTAGGGTCGATTCCAGGTTCAGTCTTCACCACTGCAAGTGGTAGTGGTGGTATAGGTTGCAATCTGTCGAGTCTCTCGGTGATGGGCTTGAATGCTTTCTCATTAGCCATATCACGTTCCATTCTGGCACGTTTGGCAATCAGATACTTTTCACGAATGTTTTTAATCACAGATTGCAAGTCGCCGACGACGTCAGACATTGTACTGCATGCAGAATCAGTTTTGTTCTCGACTTATATAGTCTTTTTAGGAGGTGGTCTGGAGTTTGGTTTATTCTTCCCATCTAAAACAATGACT
>PNEQ01016532.1:0-10583 GCA_003012365.1 Medauroidea extradentata
GAAAATTATGTTATAAATACTTTCTACACCGAAAAATGTTCTATGAAGCTTCCAAACTGTTAATTTTTGTCTTTAGTTTCAAATTCCCGAGCAAATACTTCAGTTTCCCGTACATTCACGCACATTCCCGTATGTTAATAAAATTCCAGTACATTTCCAGTACTTCCCGTATTTTCCCGTCGGGTGGACACCCTGTATACACAAAGGAAAAAAAGTAACATCAATGCTGATGAGGAAGGTTGAATTGAAGTGGGGGTGCTGAACAAAGAGGAAGAAAATTTTTCTTTTGAAATTTGTACATTTATGTCATTATTTCTTTCTTTCTTTTTTTTTTTTTTTACAATTTTTATTTTTTTTTTTAACTTTTCCTGAGAATCACCTTGTAAAATTGGGGTCCTGCTGTAGATGGAGTTGTTCCGATACTGATCATTACAGTTTTTGGTAAGTGTCTTAGAGTAAGGGAAACTCACTATGGAATTAGTGTTGCACTGTTCCGTCAGAATGTGCTACCAGTACTGGGCATCATGCAGCCTCTAGCAAGCCCCGTGCTCTCACGTGCACCATAAAATAATGTATAACTGAAATATAAACACAACTCGTCGGCACAAAAAGATAAAGAGTTGAGGTGAATGTCGTGTTACTTTTGGCGTAGTACATGTGATCAGTTTGACAAAAGTATCGTACTTTTTTTTTAAAAGGTGCGTACTCTTGTGACGTGAGTGGTGGAAGCAATATGAGAAGTCAATTTTGACGTCTCGTGAACTGCAATAATTTTGGAGGGGGGGGGGGTAAGGAAGCACAGCACACAAAAAGGTGACAGTTCTCATGCAGCCATGCTGGAAGCGGAAGGCTAACACGATAGGGGGGAGGGATAGACGTGCACACAAGCAAGCAGCGACCTGGGCAGACCATTTTTAGATAGCTACGATCTGCGAAGAAGGAAGAAACAAGCCTCATCTCCATGGTTTCCCCCCCCCCTTACCCTCTAACCAATGGGAATGTTATATTTCCTTCTCTCTTTGTCGGCCACATCTCATTCCTCCTTCCTTCCTCCTCTTGCAACTCTGTACATGCCTCCCTCGTGCTTCTTTGCCATCCTGGATTCCCTGAATTTTTTACATATGTACTAACAAGACATTTAAATTTTCCCCGGAACTTCTTGCAGAAATCGTTATGCGCGCTATACACTAGTATATACAGTATACTTATAGTTGAATATTTTCTTGGTCATGCCCTTCGCTCCTTAATTTCATCCATGCAAAAAACATTAACTCCTCTGGCTTGTGTAAAAAACAGCCAGATAAGAGTGCTTGCATTGCTGGTCCAGATTATTATTTTTTTTTATACTAACTTTGCCTTTTCACACTCAAATTCTTAGACGTGTTCAATTATAATGCCTGTTAGCCTGCCTGAGACAGGTACATATAAATCAGCATGGACAGATGAATGAATTTTTCACTTGTCTGTTCGACAGATTAGTGCGTTTACCAGCAAAAATGTGCTATGCCAACATTGGTAGTTTGCTTATTTTCACGCGCTAATGTTTAGTGGC
Organism: Medauroidea extradentata; assembly: GCA_003012365.1. Taxonomy (NCBI): domain Eukaryota; kingdom Metazoa; phylum Arthropoda; class Insecta; order Phasmatodea; family Phasmatidae; genus Medauroidea; species Medauroidea extradentata. Next base: position 1,553 of record PNEQ01016532.1, read on the forward strand.
GGCACAAAGTTAAGTTCGAAGCCAATATTCGGTAACAAAAGAGGGTGCACGTGTCCGCGTTGACTTTGAGCAAGGTCACTAGTTTGTGATTTTATTCCGGCATTGTACCGATAGGAAACTTGTCTAGCCTTTGTTTCAATGCTACCAAACCTAGATAGACTGTTCGTTGAAAAGCACCAGTGTTTTTTCCAACCCCCTCCTCCAGGTGCAGTATGATATACTTCAGCACAAGGAGTATGTAAGGGTTTATAAGAAATGGCTTGCCTCTCTAAACATCCTTGCTTTGGTGTTGCGTATGCAGCCTAACACACCAGATGCGCAACGTAACATGTGTGCGCTGCAAGTGTATTCTAGCAACTGTTTTTGGAACATTTTCATCGGTTTTTACAGCTGCAACTTAATGACTTACTGTAACCACTTACAATATTGCTGAATTCTAATGAACTTATTTTAAATAAAATTTCCTGGTTGAGGTATACAAAATTTTTCTATTTTATTCCCTTTAAATTATTAAAATTTTTATTTTTTTTATGAGGATTGAGAATATTGTCGTAGTTGCAGGGCTCGACTGTGGTAGTATAGTGTAGTGTACTTGTGCCACTGTACACAAAGCTTTGAATGTACAATGAACAGTAATTTATATTCTGTACTGTGTGTTAATTGCACTCGTGAGGTTGCGATGCTGGTTATGAAATTGTTTGAGACCACACTACAATACCTGTGCTGTTCCAGTGTGCAGTTGGTTTTTAGTTTTAACTCTTCTAGATAACAGTGTATAGTTACTTTCTTCGCTAGGTGACACCAGTAGCCAATCGTGACGGACAAAGCGTTTCGTGTTTGTAAATGATTCTATTGTCCATAGGAACATTTTTCATCAATAAACTATATCCTTGAAATCAATAGTTTGGCCGGTACACGATGAGTAGCTATTCTTAATATTTGCTTGCATGTGTCATGATTGGTCAGAAAAATTATGTAAAAGCAGAACTTAAGCATCACTATGAACATATTGTATTGGGATGTGCATGCTATTTGCTGAAAATAGCAGCAGAAAAGCACTCCACATGGCTTCACATTCATGTACATGAAATCCTTGTAGATATTTATTACTATTAGATAAATGTGCTAAGCATATTATTTTGCATGGAAATTAAACGTGTACCTAAAACTGATCTTTTTTTTCTACATTTGTTTTAAGTAAAAATAATTTTCTGTGTATGATTATACGATTTTTCATCCTGAAGAGTTGGCAGTTATACTATAAGCATGCAAAGTAAAATTAATTACACTAATTAAACAAGTGGTTCTAAATTCCTGTCGTCAGGCATCATCATCAATTATAAATTAATCAGTGTGTGTCCCATGTGATTATAAACATTTGCTAGATTAATATTGATATTGCCATGCTACCCATTGCTAAAACATTTTGACTGTTCTTATGTACTGTAAAATCTATTAGCCTACGTATAAGCTCCATACCATACTCAATACAGATATATTTTAAATAAAATCTGCTGATACAAATTTATAGTATCAGTATTGGAATTACTCGTGTACAGTAATCCACAGTGCGCATATTATGGGGAAATGTTGAAGGATATAAATTTTAAAAGAAATATGCATTAATTTATCATTTCCATCTGTAAGTAATACCGTATATTTAATATTTAGTTAATTAAAATAAAATGCTGTAAAGCTTTTTTTTTAATAATTGTGTTTGCTCTGAATAGCACGTTTTGCAGTACATAGTATATTGAGACTCAATAAGCGTGAACGTAACAGACTTAAGAAGCATCGTATTCGTAAGGGCCTCGGGGTGGCTGTGATTGAGGCTGTGAGGAGGCTAGACTGGCAATGGTTGGTGTTAAACCGTCACCATATTAGTCTGCTCTATGTAACAATTTCATTTTATGGCAGTTGTGTTGACAGTCCATTTTACAGCTGCTTCCATGGACAAAACATCAGTTTCCTTCTGCTACATGTGACTTCTCCACACATGCACTCAGCTGACCATTACATTTTCCAGTATCTTAAAATTAAGTGATTTTTCATACTGCACTGTTCTAGTCAGGGGAGTGTGTTAGTGCAGAAATTAGTCACCCATGACAGAGGAAAACTCTTTGTCCTTGGAAATGGTTGTAAATAAAAATTACTGCCAGCACAACTGTTAAAAAGTGGAAATCTAATGTGAGACAGACTATATCACCTGTACTTAATGGTAGACTTCAGTATTAGTCCATGAACATGTCTATTACTGTGTACTAATTGTTTTCTGCCTTAAAAATTAAAAATGAAAAGAAAGGTAAATGCACTATAAAAGAAAAACTAACTAGGTAACGTGGTGAGCTAAAGTTTATTTTACTGCAATATATGGTCACTGGTTTCTATCAACCAATGTGTAATAACCTGCACAGTGGCTGTCTTTCTTGTAGTTGTTGACTACTGTGGCTGATCTGATATGAAGTTGCGACTGAAAACCGCCGTATTTTTTTTTTTATGCATTTTGTCTAGCGAGGATTGTGTAAATTTTCTGTGATAAGAAATTTAGGGATTAGTGACATATGTACAAGTTTCTGTTAAAAGTAGTGCATTTATTTATGTTAATCTGCTTTAAAATATGTGATTTTTGTGTGCTGTGGTACTTAGTAATTATATTTTAAGGTGGCCACCTACCCGAGTTTTCTCCCATTCAAGGCAGTTATGTAGGAGCAATAAGGGTAACATTTGCATAGCTGCTTTTTTTTATTGTATTACTGCTAGTATAAGACACTTAGTTGAGATTAATCTATTTACTGGCAAACATATGATAGCAATGTTTGAAGCTGCTTTTATTTTAGATTAGTCTTGATCTGGTTAGTGTTTTTTGAGATACATCAGTTTAAAAAAAAAAACACTTAATTACTGTTGGAGTGCTCCAAAACAGTGTTACCAGTATATGCGATATCTTGAATACATCATTTTCAGCTTGGCCTGGAGTACGGGATTACCCTGGGACAGACACTTTTTTGTTTTGTAAAAAATGTGTCGTTCAAATATGCTACAACAAAGGGAGCCAGGTAGGTGTGCACCTTAAAGTAGTGTATGCTTGTTGTATGTGTAATCTAATTTGAGTGTTGTATTATACGTACATGTTTGTTGATTTTTTCGTACAGTTTTCTTTTGTATGTAAAAGTGTAACTTAAGTAGTATTTTGACAAGTTGTTTGCGTTTATTACAACAATCTTAAAATACAGTATTTATTAGTGTCTGGCCACACCCCCAATTTTAAGTACGCAATTTAAGAGAAAAAAAAAAGACGTTCTTTTGCATAACACCACCCCTCACTTTTCAATGTAAAAAATGCAACAGAATTAAGGTAGTTGCAGTGGTAAGATACGTGCCAGTGTGTTTAACATAAACTGCATGACAATTCACATATATCATACATACCGTATACACAGCCATGTGTTGTGCAGCATGTCACCTTTGGTTTATGTACCATTGTACCTCATTCTTTTTGTATATCACACTCCATTTTAATTTACAATAATTCAAACTGATTAATGCTATTTCTCTAATCGGGATGTTTACTAAAACAGTATAAAAAAACTGTAACTATGTTATATGGACTGTTCAGATGCAAATGTAACCACAATACTACAAAAAGGATGTGAGAAGTTGACAGCAGTACTGTGGTTCCTGTGGTGCTGACCAGATCAATACAACAGCACAGTGATGAGTTTGCTGCTCGAGTCCCGAATCGGATGTTGCTATGTACCTCCACGTCTATGATAATAGTGAAACAAGCGAAAGTCTCTTTGCTTACTTTTTATTATCCCATAAAAATTTTATATGGTATCACGTATCACTTACCTTACTAGTTTTAAATGAAAGTACAACAGTATAAATTGAAAATGACACTGCACAATATGTGCAATACTATCTGAATGATTACTTCAACCAAACCGTTTTGATTTTACCACATTATCATTAATTTTTAATGTTTACAATGTATGCCTGGTACTTTTAAAACTGTAAACAAACGTGCTAGTCGTAGAGATATGTATTGCAACTCGGTAGACTTCAAACTTTAGCTGCCGTCGCACATCTCTATACTGTGTGACCATGGCCGTATGCGAGTTAAAATGCTTTAACTGCAAAATAGGTGGGGAATGAATAAATCTGTGTGAATGAAACTATGACCATCCATAAAATGTAAATATTCAGTTTTTTTTTTTTTTCGTGGTTGAATATGTGAAATAAACCTTTTAAATAGTAGTGGAAAAAATTTAAAATCTATCAATGGCGCGCATGGACCAATATAATTACGGTGAAATGATAATTAAATGAATCCAGAAATATCTAACAGGAAAACGTACGCGTTTCGATGATTGTGCCGATATTGATTTGGGACGAAACATCTGCCAAGACATCAGAATTAGCGTGAAACATCGCTTTTAATGAAATTACGCTGAAATTCACGGAAAACTTATAACTACATCAAATTTCGCGTGTCGCCTCTTCTATGGGTCTACATGAATTGCTAATGCTTATATATTGTATACATATAATGTTTTTGAAATGTACCCTCAAATAGAAGACAATCCCAGTATTGATAAATTGTCTTTCTGGAGATAAGCCCCCCCCCCTTTTTTTTTTGTGTATACCTTCACTTCCCAGTGAAAAGGCAAAATTAAGGTTTAAAATGGGCAGGGCTGGACACGAGTAAATACGGTCAAACAAATGTTTGCCGCAATGTTTATGCTCTACAATTGGGTGTACATAAACAGGATTATTTATTAATTTTTTGTGTACTTTACAAACTATTGCATGTGTTGTAAATCTTTAAATTACCATTTCAATATTCTCATGCTGAGTTGAATTGAATGTGTTAAAACAGCACATAAAAAGTGTTATGTATGGTATGCATTTCATGTAACATAGCACCACAGTTATGTGGGGAATTTAAGTGAAGTTATTGTATTGGCCTGCACTTGCAGGAATGGATTTATCCAGGAAAGTTTTGCAGTTGTATTCTTACCATTTTGTAGTATTATGTTACCATTTTCTTGTGCGTTACACAAGTTTGTGTATGGAATTGTGATTTTGAGTCAAAAATAATTTTTTTTATGTTTTATCATTTGGTGTATCTTACTTCAGTAATACAAATGGCAATGTTGCCTGCAATCTTGCCACTACCAAGAACAGCAACATAGATATGCGACAGAATTCTGTTAAAACACTTTCTTGCTTAGCAAACTACCAGTAGGCCCTATACCTTCTCTTGGTCCCGTATGTGTTTTAATAGAAAGTCACCCTGTCATAAAGTTTCCTCCGAAATAAATACTGTTTAGACATTTCTAGTCCCATCATGAATGTTATAGCAGGATCTTCCAGTTGAATAAGCATTTGTGTGTAAGCAAAGCTACACCTCAGTTCTAAGGACAATTGTTCCCCAAAATATTTACTACCAAATTGTTTGTAAACATTGATAATTTGCCCCATTTATGGCATCTTAAGTACAAAAAAAAATACTTATTATTTGGGATGGAAAAGTTATGCTGATGCACTACACACCAGTAGGCCTAATCAGTTGAAGTAATTTAACAGCTTAGTGTGGTAAAATTATACCTAATTCTACAAGTAACAGCCATAAAATAAAAATTAATAAAAAATCAGACCACAGTGTTGTGTGTTAGCCTTAACATGTGTCCTATGTCGACATTTTTACGTGGAAACGAGACAACTTGAAAGAAAAATATATTTTTAATCAAATTATGTTTATTTGGAACTCCTACATTATTAGATAGTGAAAAAGTTACAGTAATTAGCAAACATTTGAAGATTGAAGTGTTGCAAAATGGGGTTTGATTCAACTGTTTCATTGTGTGGCGGTCTTGTTACCAGAAGTGGGTGTGCAGCTGCAGGTTTGTACAGATAATTTGTGGCAGGAATATGGCAAAGGAATGGAACATGCTTTGTCAAGCAGTTGCCAGGGAAATATTTTGCACAAAAATCTTGTCCTCCTCCCTCCCCCCTAATTTTTTTAAAATAATAATAATAATAATAATAATCACAAAACAGCACCAAGCCTAAATTTTTCTTCCCAAGTGTACATTTTTGATGTTGCTCTACATATATTTTCCATTCCAGTATTCCTTTAAAAGTTACATCCAAACTGGATGCTAGAAAATAAAGGCCGGTTTTTGTTTTTACCTTTCAGTTAGAATTTGTCTGCTAAGAAACAAGCTAAACGTCTGTGTTTGGTGGTCTAAAGATTTTTGTATTCACAACCCTTTATCTTCTACCAAAATTTGCATATGTTTATAACTTCACGTAACTTGTAACACATTTGCTTCTGATAATACTTATCTTAAAACAGGCTGGCATTATTGTAAAGTTTTTTTTTTGTCTAGCATCATTAGACCTAATGCTGCCACTTATTTGCCTTCAGATAGTGTACAAATATTGTTTTGAGAATATAAAACTGAATTGTTATGTGCACAGTATTCTATATGTGTTATTTTTAAAGTTAATTTATTCCCCTTATTTTTACATCAGTATCATACTGTACTGCACAGTTTGTCAACTTTGCTTATGTATAATTTTACTAACAGGGCTACAATATTAACATATGGTATCAAAATAAAAATTTGTGAAACTGAACTGTGATGGGTATTTATGAACTCCTATGCTTTTTGTACCTGTTAGGTTTAAGGAGTACAAACAGTATATCGATGGTGCAGATGCAAAACCTCGTATGTCAATTTTTGGCAGTATTTACATTTTTACATATTGTTCCTCGGCAATAACAAGAATGTCCAATAAATTAGTTTTTTCCCAAAGCACATTTTATTGTATTGATGCAAACTAAAGGGCTGTAAAATTCCTTCCACGCCAGTAAGATATCATCTCCAGTTTATCCGTCCATCTGAGCTCTTTCCAATTGTGACATACGAGGTTTTGCATCTTCACCATCGATATGTACAATTGTGGTTTGTACAACAGCTACAGTATATGCATACACAGTAAGTCTTTGTATGTTGTGTTCCAACAAAAAGTCACATTTTTTCAAGTGCAATGCTAAATGCAGGAGTCACTTGACCGAAAATTTCTGTTGTTTTAATAATTTCTGTATTTGTTTTGTAGACATTCATTGTGACTATTTTTTAGCTTTCATGGTTTTTTTACAATGGCATACTTGCCAACTTTTCGAGAAGAGAATTAGTAAAACTACTACTAGATGTTAAATTTTAGCGTAAATTGCACGCAGCAATTTTATGTCCAAATTTATTACTCTCACGTTTTGAAAGGTTTTATGCAAATTGATCAAACTTAAAAAAATTTGACAGGTTTACAGTTCCAAAAAATTATTTTTGTAAAATAACCATACTCATAAATAGACCCATTTGAAAACATTCTGCAAAACCATATTCCACTCAATTTTTTCCCTTATTCTTTGAAACTTGTGCATCTTATAATTATGTTTAAGACTTATGCAATTATTTGAATAGAAAAAAATGTATTTCACTTATTATAACGAAAAATATCAGACTATGATAGACAAACATCTGAACAGTTATGGTTTATATAATGTTACAGTGCCATTAACCTCCTACCTTAATTGACACACACAACCTACAACTATGTTATGAAATTAGCCAGACCTAACAAAAACGTATATATAAATATTTTGCACTGGTAATGCTGCTAAAGGGAATCTAGCATTTGTTTTGAATAAGCTGAGATACAGTTGGCAACACAATGTTTTGTTTTATTAAATACATAAAAATGTACAATTACAATTCACAAACTTCACAAATAATAATAAACCCAAATTTTACTCAAAGCGATATTCTTTTACGTAGGTATGCTTCACAAACATATTTTGCTCCAAATACATATTATGTTTGTATGAATATGTTAGGTGCCATCTCTAACTTCAGACTTCGACATGTGATAACAGTATCCATATGCGTGATTCAAAATAAAACAGCTAGTGTTTCATTGTCAAAATGAAAAGCTTCCATGTGCGAAGAATCTATTGACTCCGTCGGCTGAATTCCAAACAAATCCCACGCACACTCCGCCATTTTGAAACTGCCTATATCAATAATGTACAGAAAACCGCTATATCACTGAAATCATGATTGGATGATATTGTAAGTTCTGTACATTTTCAATAGTCATTGCCAATTACATTTTCACTTATTCTGCCAATGATATGTGATATTAAAGACAAGGTAGGTATAAAGGAAATAATAACACAACTGTCGCTGTCTATGTTTACCACAGATAAATCTACTCTCGCATTACTTTAGTCAGGCATACATTTTATTATCTTTGATTTCATTTTAAGTATTAATATGCATCAATTTACAGGTTTTGTTGAAATTTCAATGCCACTAATGACACTATAAATTTAACACGCCACATCAGTGACAAGCATGTAAATGATTTTAAAATATGTATTTGGTTTAAAATTTAAAGTATAAAAAGCGGAAGATTGATTAAATTTTAGTTGTATATCATACAAGTGCATATTATTTCACCCAGGTTTACTAACGCATTTGTGAAGCTGTAACTACCAAAAAGTAGATACGGTATGTACAGTATTTATCGACTATCTCTTGTAACGTTACAATATCTGTTGGAAGCAGTGGTTGGCGCAGTAATTAGACAGGGTGGCTACAAAACTTTAGGTTTAAAATTCTATGTTTTCCAGAGTAATTCCAAAAAACTTCCCTGTTTTCAAATTACTTTATAGAAAATACTTGAATCACAATAAACCATGCTCGACATAAATGTGCAAACACCATGAGAACAGGGTTCCCACAGAAATATTAAAATGAATTTCCCTGACCAATCATTAAAAATTTCCCTGACCATAATTAATATTATTATAACAACACGCCTACACAACAAACTTTTTTTTTCAGCCTCCACCATCCCCATAGCTGCCCATCATTATCCTTTTAAGCAACAGATATTTTATATAACAATTTAAAACAGTAACATTGAAATAAATACATATAAACTAAGTTGCGGATGC
>PNEQ01016533.1:0-10064 GCA_003012365.1 Medauroidea extradentata
TTGCAGCAAACATAAATATGGATATAACTCTATCTGCACCAAACACCATTATGTTTAGCTTGGTAACAACAGGCACATGACTTGTTTTGCTTCAAACGTAACTGCAAAATTATGTATTAGGTCTTAGGCAATACACTGCTACTATTACATCGAAAAGGATTTAAAGTGGATATAACTTGTTTTGCAATTATGCTCTTCAAATGTAAAAAAATAATACAGTTAACAGGAATCAGGAAAGTGTTACCATGTCAAAACAAGAAAACCTCACAGTAACTTTACTTGGTGTAGAAATTTCATTATCGACGTTACCTTCCAGCCTGAAGGTTAGTTTATGTCCGGGATAATTTATGGACGATGTTCCACGTACTCGAGTGGGCGGATGTTCTCAGTTCGTGAGTTGCGTCTTCCGTTTAGTCACCCATGTGTGTGCGTGTGTGTAGGGGTGTAGTGACACGTTCAATGTCCCCCCCCCCCCCGTAATATGAACAAAAATATTTTCACTATTAAAAAAATCTTAACATTACTACTGCTGGTTTATTCAATGTTAAATAATAAAACTTCTTAAAAATGTTGCGTCTTGTAATCCAAATTTTCTTGGGGAAGAACCCCCGGACCCCACGCTTTAATTACGGGGATCGGTGTTACTTTATGAAATTGCCAACATGACTCCCCTCCCAAAAATCCTTGGTTACGCTGCTGTATGTGTGTGTTGGGGTGTGCGTTGCTTTGCGTGTGGTCGGTACTTCCGAGGTACTTCATATGGCAAACTCTCTTCCTTTACCTCGCTCATATGTTGGACATAGGCGTGCCTACTAAGTTTCATTATGAGGGTGTATGAAAAAATATGAAAATCGCCCCCCAAATTGTAATTAAGTATTGATAGATTGTACAGGTAATGAACATCTCTCGTTCGTACGTGCATGATGTATGCCTGCTCCATGTTGCCGTACTCGACCGTTACTGAAGTAGAGGCGTTAACCGGTCTACTCTCAGGGCACATCTAGAGCTCGCTGTGTGGAACGTTGCCTTATGGTTCAGTGCTGTTACATGGCAAGAGAGCCCGCTACATTGTCACTGCCGCGTGGTTAACCCGCTATATGCTCGTGTCTCAACTGTGAATATGTTGCAGCACTGACAGCGGCCACTTTGCTTCTGTTTGTTCACAGTTGCACAGTTTCCGTACGTAGGCATCATCTCGTCGACTGCGAGCTCATTGGAGACACAACCATTCGGTTCTGACAGGAAACGAATCCATAGTTAGAGAAAACCATAAAACGTAAATTTGACTATGCAGAAGCCTTATTTTGGTTCTGAGAAAGCAAAAATCCGAAAAACGAAAGAGGGTGTGATTTTGCTAATTAAAATACACACAATTCTCTGATAATTTTTAATAAATAACTTATACGCATTCGCGTAGAGTGATTTCGGGGAACCATGGAAGCCTGGAGTGAAGGAATGGAACCAAGGCCTCAGAAATGTTAGTCTTAGTTTTTTATGCTCAGTTAGAAAAATTAAATATGTTGGGATGTGTACATGTAACGTTAAACAAGGATTTGGTATTTTTACAAGGATGTTGATTGGATATTTATTAATGTTGTAGTTAACAATACTGGCAATTTGACGTTACTCTGCGCGCAAATTGTGTTGCACCGTGCCTTAAAATATTTTATAAATGTAGTCGTCACATATTAGGGGGGGGGGGGGCAGCGATAGCGTCATGCCAGAAGGGTACATTAACCCTGGAAATATGCCATCATGTACAGTATGTCAGTTAAGTCTGGTACAATTTTTTTGCAGCGTGTATTTAAGTTTTCTTTCCTGACACGTGTATTTTTGCCTATGCGTCCCGACTTTGTGGACGTCCTGTATTTGATTGCTTTGGGATGACAGTCGCATTCCCGATATTAATACTAGCCGAAGTGAGACGCGAGTGACGTCGACGGAGGCCCCTTGAAGTGTATGAAGTACGCGTAGCAGATTTCTGTTGCGGGTGACGGATCCAGTACGCGGTACGACGGCATTTCCGCCGCCCATGTGGCTCCGCCACGGCCTCCATACAGAGTGTGTACCGAACACAAAGACGTCACTTCCATGTTACGCCGACTTTTCGTATTTCATAGTCGAATTTGGACTGGAGGGGTGTGACTAGTTCCAGTATGAATACCAGCCACGCACGCTTATCAGATTTAACTGTGATCTTCGAACTATTCATGCAATGGATTTGTATTGTAAACAGAACAGTTTTTTTTGACATAACGCCATTGCAGGCGTATGTTGCCTGCCGTATCGCAGAAAAAAACCGCAATTGTGGGTTGACTTGACTGTTGACAAAAATATTATTTTTAGGGTTACATTAATGTATAATAAGATATTATTTAGGCCTTTTAACTTTATTGAAAACATATAGGGCCGTATCTATAAACGGCTATCGAATGACCACCAACTGCTCACCAATGCTTTCTCTATGGGGATAGCAGTTGGTTGTCACTCGAAAGCCGTTTATAGATACGGCCCATAGTCATTCGATTGAGAATTTTTTATTTCGGACTTAATTTTCATGCATTTTCGGCCGGCTGACGGGAGGCTTATTACGACACTGCGGGGAAGTTATAGTGCATTATTTCGCTTTTGTAATCCACACAGGAAAATGTTACGAAGTTGTGACAAAACGACTCACACAGTTACTTGACTAATAAAATTCGTTCACGTCTATAGCCAGTTGGGTATTGGATACCTCTTTATCACCTCGCACGCATATTAAGTTAAAAGTATTTCGTAGTCGACCACAATCGCCATTCCACAAGTTCTAGCCAAATGAATTCAATGTAAATACACTTGGAAATAAAAAATGAGAGCGAAAATTTCAACTGAACTAAACACATTTATCTCATTTTTGTAACTCCCCTAAGTAGTTAAAAACACAATGTATACATACACTTATTTCCGCATTCAAATATGTATAAAACCACGAAGTTCGTTAGCCTCAAGCACCTAAACACAAGCCAAGTCATGCTCCCGTATTTGGGCAACCTAACTTTTCAGATACATCTTACCACATTCTTAAAACTAATTATCCTTTTAAAATAATTTTTAAATTTCAAAATCGCACATTGAAGTTTCAGATACCGATACCTTGTTTCAGACGCCAAACTATATTGATCTCCGACAGAAAAAAAAAAAACATTTTTAGCGAATAAAAATGTTGATATAATAGGAAATGTTTAAGGTTGGCATTGATACTGATACTAACTGAAAATAAGAAACATTAGCCCCTATCTATTGTCCGTCCCTGCGTCTGCACACACTTGCCACGTGACGGGGCGTCGGCTCTTGCTTTGTCTAAAGTAGGTCTACTAAGATGAATTTTGAGAGTACAATGGTGGGTCACTTGAAGCAATCGTGGGAACTCGGGTAATTGTGAACATGCTTCATTTTTAATATACAACTATAAAATGGTAATGTGCATAATAGACTATATACTGTGTATTTTGTAGAATAGGTAATAAATTTTTTTAAATTGTCTTTTTTAGGATTTGTAATATTAACATTTGTCATGTTCACAACCACCGCTGTGTCCAGTAACACTCTGATACACACAGTAACTGCTTTTTAACAGGTTCTTCAAAGAACCAAACTCTCCGTAATTATTTTATTAGTATCAATTATCATTACATGTGTTTATCCCTCTAAAGAGCATGTAAAACCACTATTTAGCATTGATATGTTTGTTCTTCTCCGTATCTTCACAAAATTTTCTCGTCCTTTTACTATAGACCTGTCGTATTTCTTATGTCCATACGTTTTTTGTTTTCTAGTTTCTTGTCGTTGGACCCTTGGATGCAAATTTGTGGACGTTTGTTATTATTATGTCTACCAGGATTATATATAGACTATCACGTTCATGCCATTGCTTGTGCCAGGATTTGGCGTGTCACATCTGATATATTGAGTCGGGTTTCATGTTACTCAGGATGTTTTGTTTCTTCAAATGGTTGTGATTTTTTTTTTTTTCAGAAATGGTGGTTACGTAATTAGAATGTATTAGTTAGAATTTTTTTTATTATTATTATTTTTTTATAATTTTGATATTTACAGTGACAGTCTGTAAGTCAGAACTGTGCATGTTTTTGTTTACCGGTTGCCCAATAACATTAATGGTTTCATAGTTGCCACTTTTATTGTACATGTGTGTACGTAGTTTACTGTACTGGCTGGCTGACAGACGTAAATAGGTTGGACGACAGGCGCAAATACGCAAGTGGATTCTCCCCTACCTTCTTCCCACTCCCGCCTAGAGTTGCCAACTGTAACTAAATTTGAAACTTGAAGACTTGAGCAGACACAGCGACGAAAAGTAGATACAATGGGTTATGTACCAAACTTTTGATCCTACAATCCGAGCCAAATTTAATGCTTCTAAATTAATGCCATCAGAGTACGCAAAGTAAATAGTTTTGTTATGGTGTGCCGAAGCAGCATGCCGCTCAGCGTTTTCTTTGAAGACGTTCCAAGAATAATTTGCAGATTTAAAATGCACCTACCAGGCCGAATTAACTGTATAGTTTCCTACGTATATGCGTTTTATGCTCATATCCTTATATGCTTAACTGATTTTTATGATAAAATGTTGTCATCCAGAGTAATAAATTTTGTAAGTATAGGGCCTAAGTGTGCTTTGTCATCCACAATTTCTGATGCGAGACTGAAATTTAAGAAATATGATGCCTTACACACAATGAACGAAACGTTGTAGGCTTTCCGATAGAAGAGAATAACAGTGCCACATATGTATTGTTATTGCAATTTCTTAGCCTTATTAAACTGACCTTTAAACAGAGTAAGTTTATATATTTATAGTCATTGTATTGTAAACTATTGTAACCTTTTTAACTAATTTTAACTAAAACTGTCACTGGGGAATTGGAAAAGAGCGGAAAGGAGATACGTGCAGCATGGATGCACAGACAAAAATGAACAGCCAATAGGGAGAGACTGTAGGAAGACCATAGCCGCTCAACGAAAAATGAACATGTCCTTGATTTATTTACGCGCCAAGCTGACGAGTAATCCCAATATTTTGCGGAAAGTGAAACGTCAAATAAAATAAAGATTTTATTGGTTAGTGTTAAAAATAACCAAATCTGTACATTATCTTTCATCAGCAATATTATCAATAAATTCTCATAATACAACACGCCTAAATCATAAAATTTATTGGAATTATTTTTTTTAAATTTCTAATTTAGCATCCCACACAAATTCCATACTGGCATTCATTACACGAGAGACTCCACAAACCACTTGAAACTGCTGACATTTTGTGAGCTTCCTCACATTTTGGAAACCCTGCACATGGTGATGGCTGGCAGCGTTGTCTTGGCGACAGTGGCGGAAGTTGCCGCGGCTTCTTGAACGTGGGTTGGCGAAACTACCGCCGAGATAAGCTCCCCCTGGCCGGATGTTCGATCCTGTCCGCACTCCATACTCTGTCTGCTTTCGGGATAAACACACATCCATGGAGCTTCTGTCTACTGCGCGCCTCACAGAAAAATGTATTTTGGGGCACTGTCGTAGAAGAACAGGTCTGGACACTCGCCTATCTACCAATTTATTTTGCTTGACCCCCTTGTTGTTTGGCTGTAGTTCGTCAAGTTACCGAGAATGTCGTACTTTTTGGCGCTGTTTTCCGGGCGGTCGGACTCAAACTCCATCCACTTTTTTCCGTTGTTAAATTTATGAAGTAAATAAAGATTGCTGGAGTCTTTTCTTAAATTTGTGAGCGAAATAAGTATTTCAAGAATTGATAAAAAAAATACGTTTTGATAAATTGTTTATCTTAGCGGAAAGGAAGTGGGCGGAGTTTAGTCCGACCGCCCTAACATCAGCGCCAATAAAACACGATATTCTCGGTAACTTGGTGAACTACAGCCAAACAACAAGGGGGTCAAATATCCAGGCGAGTGTCCAGACCTGTTCTTCTACGGCCGTGTTCTGGGGCTACTCAAAAAGTCATCTAACGTCTTTGCAAACAGTAGACTTTTTTCTATACTTGCTCTATGGAAAATACCAACGTGATTCGTAAATAAAACATAAACATAGTAGCATTCGTTTGACTACGGTCGTAGAAGGACAGGTCTGGACACTCACCTATCTACCAATGTATTTTGCTTAACCCCCTTGTTTGGCTGTAGTTCGTTTTTTTCATTGTTAACGTTATAAAGTAAATAATTATTTATGGAGTCATGATTTTAAATTGTGAGCAAAGGAAGTATTTCATTAATTGATCAAAAATACGTTGATAAATTGTTTATCTTAGTGGGAGGGAAGTGGGCGGGGTTTGAGCTCGACCGCCCGGATTACAGCGCCAAAAATGTATAGCATTGCCGGTAACTTGGTGAACTACAGCCAAACAACAAGGTGGTCAAGTGTCCAGACCTGTCTTCTACGACCGTGTTTGACATTGCACATTATTTCATTATTGACACGTTTTTATTAACTCTCATTCTTGTCAGTTTGTTCGGTAATAATGAGATGTTCGGCAACAATGACCACTGTTTATGTAGGGCCTGATCTCGAACTTTCTTGTCTGTCTGTTCGGTACAAATTTCGTAATTGTTTACTAACTTCTCGATGAGATACTGAAAGCCGTTTATAGATACGGCCCTGAAACCATAAACATAGCGCAGAAAAGGTTGATAGTGCAAGATAAGCTTTAAAACAATTCGTATACTACCTTAATAAAACACACGATTACAAAATTTAACAAACGCAAGATTAAAAGGCAGAAAACAACAGTATTAAATTTAAAGGTTAATGTACCACGTTATTAAAATTAACTAAAAGGTACAAAATAATTTATCCTAAGAAAATGCTTGTAAGATAAAAACGAAAACTACGGGTCGCATGCCGCATGCAATACGTAGCCTAACAGTAAGAGGTGTAGTGTGTATCTGTCGTTGAGAAAAATCTCACAACAGTTTTATAATTTGCAGTGAAATGAAATTGTTGGTGACTTAAGTGAATTGGAAGAAGTTTTAAAATGTTTGTTTCCTGCTAATACTGTAAAACTTTTTTTTTGTAGTAATCGTCAATAATTTAACTTCTCGAATTGCAGTTTGGAAAGTGTTTAGCTGAGCGGGAAGTGCAAACTACCTTGCTGCGCAGTGAACGTTGACAGTTGACAGTGACGGTTGGTTGTAGCGCGAGGTGTTGATAGCGGCTGGCCCCTGCAGCGAGGATGGCTCCTAGTGGACGTCCGCTTCAGTCTTATCTGTGGGCACTGCGATAACACTCGCGTCCTTTCGGCGTTTCCACGAATTGTTTTCTCCTCGGTCTGTCGACCTGTTGTCGTTCAAATTCAGCTTCACTTTTTGTTCTTTAAACATCACTAGGCCGAACTTTTTAATTATAATTCTCAAGCATACCTTAAAACGTACATCAACCCGAGATTATTTTGAACCATGTCATAAATAATCCATGTCAGTTACACCACCATGGTAAATGCAGAAGCCTTATGGCTTAAGCATATCTGACTGCAAACTCCATGAAATATTGAAACTTTTAAGGGACCAGGCCCCCTATTTGATTAGCGATTAGCGATTTTAGTTTTTCTTAGTTTCCTATCTGTCGGGGCGGGGAAATTGTCTGGCTTTCACTCCCGTACATTGTTCGTCAGATGATTTAATCAATTAATTTGACATGCACTCTCTGCCCCATTCGATAATTTCAACCTATATTTGTATTTTAATTACAAAGCGCAATGGTTAGGTCGGTACCCGTATATCAGTTCAATATCGGCCGTTAGCTGGTTTACAGTTGGCATTGTTACACGGCTGTGATCTGCGCATCGGTAATGGCTCGCTCATGTTATGCATACCGAAATGATGGTAGGTTATGTTTGCTGGTTTAAAGCTGGCACCAACGAGCTATATAGTTAACATAGAGGGGCGTAAACGCTTCCAAAGTGAAGCCCAATTGAACGGCTGTTTTGACCCCAGAAAACGTGGCGAACAGCAGTGTGGCAAACATTATGTTAAAAATCCGTCATTATGTCCGCATAAAATCCGTTACTTTATAGCTCCACTATATTCCCGCTAAACACAGGAAAAAATGCTAATAATTATTGTAATATATTGTATTGTAATGTTTAAATTAGCATAATCGCTCTCGTCTCTCGACCGGAAATAAAGAGTCCGCCATTTTATCTAGAGTCAAAATACCACGTTCAATTGGGCTTCACCTCAGAGCCTTGGAGATAGCTGATTCTGCCCCTCTATATTTACAATATAGCTCGTTGATAGGCACTGATGAGTAGATACTTTTATGGAAAATCTTTCACTGTTTAGCTTTCTGAGTTGTGAAATGCAGTTCCGACTGCCGTAATGAACTGTACAAGACAAGCATATAAAAAAAGATATTTGAAAAATTAATTGAACTTAACCAAAGAGAAGTTATTTTTGCTGTCGTATAGTGTCAATTTGATGTACTGCTTGTGCGTTTACTAATTTTTTTTTACGTAAGTTATAATTGATTTAAGCTGTACATAAGGAGCCATTTAAATTAATTATGAAGAGTACTAATTTATGTAATATTGATTTGGAATTAAGTAATTTAATAGTATGTAGTTAAGTAATATTATTTTGTAAACTAATTAATTTACTTATTTAGTATTAGGCACAACTCGATTGTGTCAAAGTGTTCAAAATTATTTTGAAAATTGTATCAAAGGGTTATATGTATAGTGGATATGCGCATGTGTACTGGTTATATGTAAGAGAAGGCTTCCTATCCTTAATCTTGCCAACTCTAATAAATGATAAATAATGGCTCTACTGAGATGGCCCATCTATAGCTGACTTACGGAAATGAAACATTCGAAATGTTATTTAACACATTGTTTAGGGTGTCTACTCGTCTGGAAAACTGGGAATTCCGGGAAAAAAATCAGGGAGAAAACTGGGAATTCCTGTTAGAATCGTGGAATTTTTTAAAAGTCAACTGAAGTTACTTGCTTTTGGAAAGTCCCATGAACTGACTCAAAATACTCAGGACTGGCCCGAATGGATAGTTTGAGGCGGGTAAGTGAAACGGGACGAAAAATTTAAACATTTCAACATTGCAAACAAACACAACACCAGTTGGGGTGATCTTAAACATTGTAGCATTGGCGCACCTGCTTTCCAGTTGTTGGAATCCTTGACGCCTCGCCAGTCGCTATGTTATGTTAGCAAATGCGGTACTCGTTTCTGCTATTTGTTATGTGTGGTTGTTTCGTAGGTCCGTGCACTGGTTTAACACAAGATTCACCAGTGTCGTTTTCTTTATAGGCCCTACGTGTTTATCATGAGTGAGAAAAAGTTGAGTGCAGCGTTCGTGAGACAAAAACTTCTATCCAGAATTTTCACTGCGGTTAGCAGCCGACAAGGATGCCGTTCGTGCATTATGTAATGTTTCCAATTGCTCTTTTTCTTTGAGCAATATGTGCATCACTGCCGTACATAGCCATGTGAATGGAAAAATGCATCGTTTACGAATGGCTGGTACCAAATATTCACCAGATATATCAGTTTTCTCCCGGCAGAATGGCGGTAGTTCTAAAGGTAAGAAAAATTGACGATCTGGCATTGTTTACGCTTATCAAATGTGTGTAGGCCCCGGCCGTTTTCCAATTAATGTTTTCAGCTTAGAAGTTAAATTTTTGTTACGTCTGTTGAGACTAAACGATTTGTATTTCGTATGTTTACTGCTGTGTGTTATTTGAAGCAGAGCAAGCAAAATACTGTTGCGTGCCATGTTCCTGGAGGCCAGTGGTCGGCGGCTGTGTCGTAACACCTTGAGGGCTGGCCGATGACTCAAAGCCCGGGTGGCCGGAATCAAGTGAGATTGTTATCCCCGCACACTGTCAAGGCAATTTGGTGCGGCGTGTTGCTCTGGTCGAACATAAGGAAAGAGAGCTTCGTCTCCCGAGCGACCTGAAGTTCGGACGACCGACGGAGGAAGACCAGATTGCATCCCCAGTGTATGCCAGCGAATTACGTCGCAAGTTGGTTCACAAGCACAACTTC
>PNEQ01016534.1:0-10064 GCA_003012365.1 Medauroidea extradentata
GGGGGGGGGGAGCAAATCTTGCCCCGGGCGAAGGAAAGCCTAGATCCGTCCCTGATTATAGGTAGAGATGATGGTACTATTTGTGCCAACATACCCTTGAAAACACTTTGGTTTCTTGCATCATGCATGATTGGGTGATATACGTCTAACACAACGTAGTTGTCTGCAGACCAATAACAAGCATCAAATATTACAATAGCGGGATTCTTATTGGCTTAGTCAAATAGGGCAGAAGCTCTATGCACAAGCGAAAGCCAGTCATCTTTTCACAAGCTGAACGTACGCTGAAACCCAGCAAACAGTCAAGTTTTCCCGCGATAAATCATCGTCTCTAATTGTAGGAAAACTGACTGAACTCCATTTTTATTTGTGAGAGGAAAATACTTCCAAGTAACGGCTACAAATCTATAGGCTGTTCTCTATAAACTGAGCACTCAGCAGAACTTGTAATTAATTAAAAATATATTTTATTGGGCCAATATATGTTAACTTTTGAGAATGTTGAAACGTTTACACTGGTTTTTAGTTACATGGAAGTTTTCATATTAAAAGTAGTAAAGATGGCTGCAAAACGGTCGAAAGAAAACTTTAGGCAGTGCTCACATTATCGTGAACGGCTTGTAACACTATTTTGTACAAACGGCGGGCGGACAACTTTCCTCCTCACTTGCCTTCTGTCGCTGTGAACGTCTTCTGTAACTAGTATAATGCAGCCGCCTCTCAACCCGGATGTCCCGTGTCTTCAGTTGTTTTCGAGGTGCAAACCAACCGCATGATGAGGGTGAATGTGAGTAAGTAGGGAAATACCTCCCCCCGAAACAAGACGTTAGTTTGTTAGATACTTTTCCTTGGTTACAATAAGGAAAAATGTTTTCTTTCCTGCAAAAATGAACCAATCTTCTTCCTGATACTAGTTCGTGTGTGACAGTCAAGCGAAACAGCATGCTTACATTTCCTTGATGACTGTTTGTGGATGACTGTGTTAAAGTGATAAATTTTTTTATGCGTTGTCCCTCGTATGTGTGCGCGCGCACGTGCGACGTGATAACAGTGTACATGCAGTAGGTTTGTACTAATGGCAATTGCAGTTAAATTAACAAAAACTAAGCGTTTTGTACCAAATAGACATGTGCAAAGAATTATTAGCTTTAAAGTTCATGTGCACTCTATTGAGAACGGACAGACGTCCCGTAAATTGCAAAAAATTAAAATGTTGAGATTTGTCTTTTGTTTGTGAATTGAATTACGTTTCGGCAAAACGTTATCAGGTTTTAATTTCCTTCGGTACAATAACAAAAAAATTAAATAATTTAGTTCAGTGTAAAGAAAACAAATAAAATAAAATTTTACAATTGGTTTATACAAATTAAGTTTTTTTTTTTTCACAATAAATATTTTTTAGCTCAGTACTCAGTAATTATTAAACCACCCATAGTTAGAATACTGTTCAGTTACAAGTCACTCACATGGAGACCTTGCTTGAAACAATACATATTTACAAATTTCTTGGTCGTCTTGCCTGTGTATTTTAACAAGAAAATATTTATGAAAAATTAAGATCAAGAAAATTAATATACCACATTTTTAGAACGAACTAAAAAGTAAAAAATAATTTATCTTAAGAAAACACCTCGCATATTGGAGAATCTGGGTTCGACCCCCGGCTCCGGCCGACCTGATTTCGGTTTTCCAGGGCTGCACGAAATCAGTCCAGGAGAATGCTGGAAAGGTTCCTTAAGGCTCGGCATCAGTCGCCATTTTGAATTATTTTATTTTTCGCGCTTATGAAATTATGAGAAGAAATATGTGAAATTTGTTACTATGATATAAATTCTATTTACCTTATCCTAGAATAAAAGCATCGCAGTTGAACTTTTAACGTATAACTAAGCCGTAATTAGTCGAGCAAATTAAGAACATAAAAAAATTGCTCGACTAATTATGGCTTAATTATACGTTAAAAGTTAAATTGCGATACTTTTATTGTAGCATAAGGTAAAAAGAATTGATATCATAGTAACAAATTTCACATTTTTCTCCTCAGAATTTCATAAGCGCGAAAAATAAAATATTTCAATATGGTGACTGATTCAGAGCCTTAAAATAGGCCCTGGCTGACTCCTACCCCCTTCACTGTGTTCCTCTCCCAAAACCTTGCTGTTCGAGGGCACGGTAAACACCCATATGAATAAATAAAAAATAAAAAACAAACGGAAAAACGTAGGATACATAATAAGATAATAGTAAGGAGTTCACAGGGTAGCGTTCGTCGAGGAAACCTACACAACAGTTCATAACACTTGTACTGCAATAAAATGGTACTGACTTAGAGGTGAACCAAAGAATTTTCATAGAGTGCGTTATTTTAACCTTAGTCTAGTAACCTGGTACGTCTCAATTTAAAATTGTTCCAGCCATCTTACCTTTGAAATTCCTTGGTACCTTCTACCTCTTGGTTCATGCAGTTGAAATATATTTGCCATTGTTGTATCTAGTATGCGTTCTATGTTCTTCCATTCTCATTTGATACCGAACGAGGTGGTGCAACGGTAACACGCTGGACTCGAATTCGGGATGACCTGGGTTCGATCCTCGGCTTCGGCCATCCTGATTAGGGTTTTATATGGTTTCCCGAAATCGCTCCAGGTGAAGGCTGGTATGGTTCCTTAACAAAGGTCATGGACGACTCCTCTCCCAGCTCCTGTCATCGTTTCACCGTCTCTTATGACCTCGCTGTCGACGAGACATAAAGCCCTCTTACCTTACCTTCTCATTTGACAGTGTTTGACATGTTTATGCATACTTCGACAGTAAGCACCAAATGAATTATATTTGAAGAGTGATTTTTAATAGCGAATATAATTTACTTTAGAGTCAGATATTTTTATAGGTATAATTTTACTGTAGCGAAAATATTACATATAGGCTAAATATATACTGAACGATGTGATGACAGTTAATTGGAGGTTCGTAGGATCATAGCATTTGTTCAAAGTTCTTAACCATAACCCACTTCCTTTCTTTACCTTCAGCATCATTGCCATGTTAAGTCATGTTTCCTTTCAACGTTCTGGTTATTAAATACACCATGCGACCAAATTTAGGTTTCAAAATACATCGGAACATGGATAAAAAATTTACTGAGTAGGATGACCCTAAAGCCCGTCCCATATCCACCGCAAAAACGTTTGTTACTCTTGTATTAGCTAAAATCTCTTTCAGCGTAGGTAACAGTCAACGTCGCGAAAGTTAATTTTGAGATATTGATGTTTACCTTAGTTCGCTATACTCTTTTTTCAGTTCATTAAGTTTGGTCATATTCATGTATATTACTAATGAAGGACAATTATCCTAAATAAACTACCCTGAGTTTCCGTATTTTGACCGGCCTACACTAATGTACGTGATAAGGTTGAACGAGGACAAGATTAATCCGGCTCGAATAAAACTTTAACTCAGCGTGTTCGACAAGTAACTCACATTAGAACATTCAACCGTGTTAACTAGTACGTATACTCGATAAATTGTCGGTTAATCCTGCTCGAGACCATCGGTAACACGATAGTAAAGTGGGTTCCAATACTCGTGCAGGATGCCAAACTTATGCACATCTTGGTGCGAAATGACAAGATAAAGAATGTTATATTTTTTTTGACCGAGCAAGATGTAGCATTCGGGAGGAACCGCGTACAATTACTGGCTCCGGCTATCCTGATTTAGGCTTCCCGAAATCGCTCCAGGAAAATTTAGGGAGAGTTCCTTAACAAAGGTCATGGCCGATTCCCCACCTTCACTTCCTGCGTTTGTGAGAAGTTGTGATTCACCGTATATCTAACAACCTCGCCGTCGACGAGACGTTAAGCCCACGTACCTTATCTGACCGATTTTTTAAATTAATACTATTTACGTTACATAGGATCCTATTTTTCGTTCTATTCTGCTGAAGTAAACATTCTGGTTAAGGAGATTGGTTATCTTTCCCTAGCATTTACTCGTACTGTGCACTCAACATAGATGTTCTCATTCAACATTAATTCAATTTTTGGCTTAATTACATTTGTGAATTTTAAGTAAACGTAATACTTATTTTAATTTATGTCATAATAATTTGGCACCTACCAAGACTATGAAATAATTCTGGAGCGAGATAGATATTGTGCTGCAGATGCGCCAGTACTCGTTTAAAACGACATTTGTGTGTTATTCTTTCTTGCGCCTAATTTTACGTATAACATTTCGCACGAAATTCATCTGGCATCATTTGAAACTAGGAATCGCTAGTGATATATCGTCGGCAAAATCAGCGAGTGAAGAAATTTCGTTCAGCACTTAACATCTAGGTCTTTAGTACTGGTGAGGGGTGACATGATGTGAGAATGGAGCAATGCCGGAATGAAGGGGGCGAGGGAAACGAAACGGCCCGCCAACCAGCGGCATCGTCCGGCACGATTCCCACGTGCGAAAATCAGTGTTTGAGTTTATAGCCGTATTTCCGTAAATAATTGATAAGTGAAATTTTCTAGGTAACGTAAAAAAAACTCTAATTAATAAACATGACGTCTATTTGACTTTAGTTCTATCGAATGCCTTGTGTTGGAATGACGGAGTTTCCGCATTTAATTTGGCCTACGAATGTTCTATTATGTTTTATACATCGACAAGGCACAGAGAACAGTTTCCTACCTTGTCTATAGTTCGCATTGATTGACTACTATTGTTTATACTATACCTATGACCATCCGTAAAAAACAAAATGACATTCTTCCTCCGGAAGATTTGTAGTAAGTAACTAAGAAAGGTAATAAAGGTACAACCGTTTAGTGACGTTTAAGGAGGTAATGACTGTGCCAAATCAGACAGGAAATTTTAATAAATCTCGTTGTATGGAACTTACAGCGAAAATGAAAGAATCGTAATGTCGCATGTACTGATCCTCCCTTAAAAGAGGAAAAAAAAAAATATTGAAAATTGCTATAAAAATGGCATTTTTTGGTCTTTGGCGCTCAGTCATATTACGAGTGCGCGGTAGATAAATAAACGCTGAAAACACCAATTGATTTCTACGCTTTTTTCGAAGACAATATGGATAAAATACTTAATGACAATCGTAGATAATGTTATTTTCCAACTTTATGAGCAAATTTTTATCCAGAATTACTAATTCGTTACGCGTGATCTCTTGCGCCGCAGTTAAATGCACGAGTTTCCGGCGTCAGTGATTGTGCCTCAGAAGTTCGTCAACGCTGGAAACAATTTTGTTTAAAACGTTGGCTAAAACTATTGTCAAGGATTGCTATTGTTTAATTTTCGCAAATTGGCTTCAAGAAACCTACAGTTATAGATTAATGCTTTTAGCGTTGAATTATGTCGCCCTCTTAAAGTAAACTACATCGTAGCATCTGTAGTTCAGTCGTATGTCTTTCAACAAGTGCGGTAATACCATCCTGTTGATATAATTTGCTTACTATTGGACTACAACGCACAAGATCGGGACATTGAAGTGCGTGAACTCTAAGGGCGACTATCGCTTGCTCACCACTTGCCCCGTCACCTCTAAGCGCAAGTTCTCAACTGGCATATGTCGTCCCCTTGAGTAAGGTTAATTATACCATAGGCTACAAAGAAAACGTGTTTTATTGTGAGAGGGTTTGGCACAGGGAAAATTCCTACCGATAGTTGAGCTGCTATCGCTGTCGGGTCTAATAAAATACGAGACCGTAGTAAAAATTAATCTAACCAGGCTTGACAAAGAGAGGTCATTTAATTTAATTTCAAACTTAAAAACAAACCAATTTTGGCTTTCAAATTGTCAATTTTATGTAACTTAAAATTCACAAAAGCTCTGTGATTTGGTCAGTTCACACCTCTTACAGATAACAGTGCTCAAGCGGCAGAAATTGTGCCAGACCATTCCAGTGTTTCAGGCGCTTGTATGCAACCTGTATTAACCCCATACAAATAAAGGTTAATTTTTACTTTCGTTATAGCAACAAGAGTATTACACATATGAACATTATCTTCGCGCTTTATCAAATATACAGTCGTTCTTATTTTCGCTGCGTTCTGCAAAATCTAGTATAACAAAGATTACATTATCAACATGATACAAAAAGTGTTGTACATTTTGTAGTCAACTATTGTATATTCTAGACTTCGACGAACGCAGCGTAAATAGGAAAGACTGTGTCTCTTATAAATCGCGAAAATAATATTGATAAGTGTAATACTCTTATTGCTACAGAGAAAATAAAATTTGCCTTGATGTATTTGGGGTTAATGCAGGCTGCATACATGCGCCTTAAACACTGGAACGCTCTCATAACATTGATCGTTGCCACCTTACCTCCAAAAACTTGCTAAAGATTTTAAGTTACACCTTAAAAAATCCACATAAAACCGGGGAAAATATTGATGAGAACATCACTTTTTTCTCAAAAATAAAGTGACGCCCAGAACGCTTCAACCTTGGAGTTGAGATTCCTGGGATGCGCGCAACTTCCGAGAGGCGGCGGCGACCGTTACGATGGTCACGTAAACCACAGCTGTTCTCAAGGCGAGGAGTGCGGAATGTCGGAATATCTTACCTTCCCCTCTCCGCCCTCTCAGCAGTCAAACACCTTGGAGTGTTGACCCAGTGGAGGCGTGTCTGACGTCGCCGACCAATGACGGCGGCCTGCAACTCCACTGTGACGTCACTGTGACGTCCTCTCCCTCACACATTTCATCAGCCGCTCAGGCGCGCAGCCCGCTGGGAAAACTTGCAGTTCCAAGGTAGCCAACCACGCCTAACTAAACCTCGCTAACTTAGGTTTTCTTTTCATTAGGAATCACGGATGTGAATCACAGTGAAACTGCACTGTTCATTTGACTGAAACACAACATCTGTAAACTGAAGTACTTCAAATGTTTTTGAAAACTGACTTACAAAGACTAGGTACTGTACATGCTGTGTTATTGAAGTGTTTTTCGAGAAAATACATTGCCATAATGTCGTTCATGTCTGTCGGAATTTTTCTCACGCTGCCAATTGCGGTCGAAGGCACAGGGCTTGCGTGTAATTATTCGGCAATCTGAATTAGTTACTTTTGAACATATTTAGGTTTATATTTTTACTGCTACGCAGGGTCTGAAGTTGTTCATGTCACCATAAATAACTGTTTAAACTAAATTGGTCGCGTAACACTTACTCTATACAGTGCTTTGATTAGCTGGTTAAATGACCACAAGCCATTGCAGTGAGATGGCTGACAGCGGGAATTCGTACAGCAGAATGAAGCGAGTGAACATATGTTATTAATTAAAATATTATTTTATTTTGACTCGTGTCTACAATGACTTTGAATTATTTTTAACTATACCCTAAATTTCAAACAATATCTAATTTTCGTAAAGAAATTGCATTTAAAACATTTGTTTTGAGAGTTTAATACGGCGTTTAGGTCAAACGACGAACATTATGCAGCATCATTATAAATACATACTATAGTAGGCAGTTATCTTGGCTTCTGAGAGCGCGGGGGTGCGTGATAGCGGGACAGGGGAAGGAAGAGGTGACAAGGTGGCGACACACAGTTGTGAGCTGTGTAGTGTTAGGAAAACATCGACCCTCAGTAAATGCCAGCAGAGGTATAGCAGAGAGCGGGAAATAATAAAAATCGTGATTCAGTGTTGTGATGAAGAAGTGACAAATAGTGTCTGCTCGAGCCTCTGCAGATAGCAACTGCAAGAGCAGCAAAGTACATGGGTGTGAGTGAAGTTTAGACAGGCATGTTGCAGGTTAACTTCGCTGTTTTTATAAACAACCGTCAAGCGCAGACTGCGTGAGTAACTTTGACCGACTCAAAATATTTTTTTGGGTTCATTTAGAAAATAAATAAATTATTCTAGTTAAATATTTAAACCCTTAAGTTTGATCCATCCAGATAACGATTGCCATTTCTTCACCAAGTGGCACAAATAAATATTCTGAGTTGGCAAAAGTTACCACTAAAATCAAAGTATCCACGCTCAACGGAAATTGGTACTAAGATTGTATTCCTCACTAAAAATGTTTGGCTGATATTAGGTCTACTTGTTCATTTCAGTTACGCGATTGTCAGACATGTACACTTATGACATTAGTTATTAATGGCATTGTTACAATCGTTAACATTTATTTTGTTCCAATTGTTGACATTTCACTGCAGCCTTCACACAGTTACAATATCCGCAACATTTAACCATGAAAAATTAATATTTTGTCATGTTTTTTTTTAACTGCACAACCGAATAATATATTCAAGGCACATTTTAAAAACTGTTGTACGAAACTGCATTCCTTAACAATTAGTTCTTGTAATAGTAAACTTAGTTTTTTAGTTTGTCATTAAATATGACCAATTTTTACCATGTATTATGCTGATTTAATGTTTTATACAGTTATACACACACACACACACACACACACACACACATATATATATATATATATATATATATATATATAACTTATTTGTTCAAGCGTAATTGTGTGTGTTGTGTGTATATATTACATAATATCCGGCATGTTAATAAATTAGTACTTACTAAACATAAACAATATTGTTGTGTTTTTTAAACAGTCAGTTATTCCTTATGTAATAAACATACGTCGTGATAATAGAATGTTTATGAATGGACATACTGTTTTGAGATGTATACATCGTAGGAGCTTTGAAACAAGCACGTAACTGCATATCTGGTGTAGCTGCCGCACTGTTTACCACTTCTCGTCTCACCTGCTCCTGCTAAGATACACATTCGAACAGATTTCTGTTTCGAAGTTTTCAGACCATGCACCTGTGCTCTTAGAGTGTAGTTAAGATGAACTGGTAACTTGTTCACGAATGTAATCGGTATGTAATCTACCTTTGTTTAAAAGACTTGTATTGTAACCAGCCAGTTATAGTGATGTTTACGAACTAGCATTCTTCACAAAATGTATTAATTAAATTCTTCACAAGTATAAAAGTTGTTAATTTATGCTACGTAAGTTACATCTGTGTGACGGTCTTTTTACTTTGTCAGACAGAGTTTATTTTTAAATATAGACATAAGGTTTCATCTTAGGGGGCTGACAGTACTGCGACATTGATACTACTAACATGACTAGTGTCTTCACAAAATGCAATGTTGCCAAGGCCACACTATTTTTTTCAATGATTACTAATCATCTTTTAAGGAATATCAGAAATAGTATATCTGTACCCGAAGTTGAACCAGCGTGACGTATTTTTTAATGTACGTGCAGGGTTACGTGCAAGCCAAAGTTGAATTAAAGCAAAAATGTTGATTATATGTATAATAAATAAACGCTGATCGGTACATTCAAGCACAAAGTCACACCTAAATAAGCATTTTTAAAATGTCGTAAATATTTATTAATCCTGTAGGCCCTAAACGACTTACGTGAAATCTAACTCCAAAGTCAACATAACTACGATCGAGCGATATTTCTGACATAAAGTTATAGCAAAGAAAACCCAAGGAGCTTACGTAAACTTCAATTTGAATTGGCCTGTAAAACGACAATAATTTATTTCTAGAATTTTTGTGAGAGTTATACATTAAAACACAATAGTAGCCTATTCGATGTCGCTAAATCATTCGGGTGAAATTATTTCGTTATGTAGCCCTATCTCTAAAAACAAAATCCTGTATGGTTTTACTATGTAGCCCTATCTCTAAAAACAAAATCCTGTATGGTTTTACTGTGCAGCCCTATCTCTAAAAACAAAATCCTGTATGGTTTTACTATGTAGCCCTATCTGTAAAAACAAAATCCTGTATGGTTTTACTATGTAGCACTATCTCTAAAACAAAATCCTGTATGGTTTTACTGTGTAGACCCTATCTCTAAAAACAAAATCCTGTATGGTTTTACTATGTAGCCCTATCTCTAAAAACAAAATCCTGTATGGTTTTACTATGTAGCCCTATCTCTAAAAACAAAATCCTGTATGGTTTTACTATGTAGCCCTATCTCTAAAAACAAAATCCTGTATGGTTTTACTATGTAGCCCTATCTCTAAAAACAAAATCCTGTA
>PNEQ01016535.1:0-10064 GCA_003012365.1 Medauroidea extradentata
TATAATGTAAATAATGTAAAATCATGAAAAATATACTATAGTAATACAATAATATGCGACATACCAAATTAAAATATATCTACTGTAATGTAACTTTTTCTGTAATTTACATTACCTAATTATAAAATGGGCGTTGTAAATAAAATAAAAAACATTGAACATATATACTGTGCAAATTATTGGTTATAAAAGTGCCTATTTAATGAACGGTTATCAACAGAGTTATTTGAACATGGTATTCGTAATCAGCATCCTCAAAAACCCTTAAGTATATATTTTTATGATAAAACAGTGATTTTTGCATTTTTGGCCACGGTTTCGGCCAAATCTCCCACTGTGCGACTTTGACACTGTAACTATTTTGAGACGTAATGTTTTGCGGTGTCCATGCGACGTCTATGAGACGTTCAAGTATTTTTACGGCTGTGGTCAAAAAAAGATTTACTTCTTTAAATTTAAATGCCTTCGTTAAAACTAAGTTGCTGTTTGTATTGTTTACAAATATTATGTGTAATTGTTATTAAAGTGCGTAATCATCGTATTTATTCACAGAATTATTATTCATTCTTTATTTAGGCCGTGTCCCAACTCGCTGAAAGAGTACTCTCTCGTCCACTCTTGACGTCACAGAGGGTACTTTCTACTGTCCCAACTCAAAGGGAGAGTGTGCAATAGGAGAGTGAACGAGAGTGAGCGATGATGTTCTCTCGCAGCTCACTCTCGCACCCTCTGCGGCAGCCATATTGCTTTAAGGGTAAACCATTTAATTTGTGTTTGTTAAGAATTATTTTTACTCATTGTTCGTTGTTTTAATCCGCTGTTCTTGTATTTAATAAATATATTATAGTAGATAATAACAATAACCTACATTAAATATATCGTAGTATTACAAAATCCCGATTTATCATCCCGTTTACTTCCGTGGCCTTGAGAATAAACTATACAGCCACTGCGATTTATTAAAAACACTGAAAATTAAACGAAATAATGTTCTGAATGGTATCAATATATCGTGTAATATTAACATCAGTGAAGTCATTCAATGTTTTTTTATTTATTTTATTTTTGAGGCATGTATCTAAATTAATTCATTCGCAGTGTAGATTATTTATTTATATACTTACAATTACTGCCGATAGAATGCAGTGTGCCGAGAGCATAGTGCAACAGTAGGCATCCCAATTCGAATAAAGTGAGCCAGAGTGGCGGAGAGGGAGAGTGGGTAGTGAGAGTGTACACACTCTTGAATTGAGACACAGCCTTAGTTGTAGTGTCGGCTTGGCTATGTGTGTTCAATATGGCAGCCGAATATTGTTTTTATTATTTCTCGGTATTGGGAATATATTGACACATATTATTATTTTCTTGGTTTTTGTTTCCGAATTCGTTTTTTAAGTTTGTTCAAGTATATTATTTTGTGACATGCGTTACCTATAGCAAATGTTTTAAGTTTATAGGTAGTTTTGCGGAATTTAAAAACGCAAAATGATCTTGCTTTGAAAGTGGTGTACGTATTTTGTTATCGCTTTAAATGGGCGATATAATATAATGAACAATTATCATGCTGCCGTAAAGTGCTTCGCATCGATTTTTCAATGCCCGTTGTTGTTTGAAGAATGAGGATTTTCGTTGTTTATAACCTTAACCAATACTACCTTTGGTACGTCTGAAAGAGGTAAGCATAATATACTATTACCATATAGTTGTGTTTGTTTGAAAAATTGTACTAGGTATTGCCTGTGTTATTGGGAAATACTATTTGTTTATATAATTTACATTCTGTTGGATCCTGTTTGAGAAAATTGCTCTAGGATATGGAACAAGTCGAATATTGTTTGTTCATAAAAATAGGATAAATATTAAGAAATGACACTTCATTATACAGTCTACTGGCCACACTGTTTATTTTAGAAGTATACTTATTGAAAAATGTTTCAGTAGTGGTTAGAAGTAATTCGCCAATGCTAAATATTTCTCCATTATTTACAGTCTTGCGGCTCATTGAAACCACAAAATAAATTAAAATATATGAAATTGATAAAATAGTTAGGTGGAAGGGTTAAATAGAATGTGGGCTTTGTAAGTCTGGTGGAAGCCTAACCTGTCATTTTTCTTTGGCTAACTCTGTGGTGGGGATCCAACATATTTTGTCAACTGCCATGTTTGAGCTGGAATAATTCTTTTAAATTGCTTCTAGAAATGACAAGGATTTTCTGTACGTTATTCTACCAATATCAAGACTAAGTAAATACAATATCACAGAAGGTTAGGAGTACGAATGTATATAGATGGAAAGGGCAGTCTTAGAAATAGCTTCAGAAAATAAGTAATTAGACTATTGATGCAGAGCGACGTAATGTGAAGAAGGCAGGTGGTGAGAGAGGAAGGGTGGTGTCTAAAGGGAGAAAGACTCTAGGTATGCTGGTTTTAAAATTAACTATCACAAAAGAATAACGCCTACCTACCTCGGGGGGGATCGGGATAGCGAACTACGCTGTTCATGTGAGTGAAGGGCGCCAGCAATACTCCCCAGGTACTGCACTTCGAGAATCTTAGGCCTCAGTGTGTGGTTTGTTCGGTGTGTTCGGTATCCCACCCGACGCGTTGATGTGAGTGATTGAAAGCCACTTAACGATGAGTGATTGAAAGCCAACGATGAGTGATTGAAAGCCACTTAACACGCGGCGCGTCGATGTGCGTGATTGAGTGGTGAAAGCACTTGAATGGATTAACATATATGACACTGACTATACCAGAACTACACACTTACTGGATGTTGGCCCCCAGTACACCTGATAACTTATGTTGCTTCTACTGGCAATATTAGGTGTCTAGAAATTATGTAAACAGTATTTCACTTACAGATGATTTATTACGCTTACGGTACATAGTGCCAAAATAATGTCTGAATTACGCACGCAGCGAGGTAAACGTAGTGATGCGTCCCTTGCAGTAACAATAACCCTAAAGCACACGATAGTGCACGTGATAGTGAACTTTGCATAGTGACTACGACCGGCTGGTATATCGCACGTGGTTGGTGAGTGATCAGTGTGGAGCTGGTGTACGAGGTGAGTCTACGACACCAGAAGGTGCACCTCCTTAAGCAGCGAGGGACTGGCGGCCACTATGATGGACCGTCAGGTTCCCTTGGAAGCTGGCGTAGAGAGTTGAGTTGCGGTGAGCATGTGCCTAACTAACGTGTCACAAGGCAGCCGTTCCCGTGCACGTTGTAGTGTGGTAGGGCTCTACAAGTGATGTTAGCGGTACAGTGCGAAGACTGTGGCGAGCTATGCTAGGCCGGTGGTGGGGTGAATGGCACGTAACACGCTGCACACAGAGTGATGCTCTCAACGAGATGAATTGCGTGAGTGCGTGATAATGAAATGAATTTACAACGTACTGCTCACATGTATGCTGAACACAATGGCGGTGTCATAACCTGCACGTGGTCGGTCACAAAAACAATAATTACGCCTTTAAAATGTTACACAAATACAAAATAACCTTAGCAACGCGTGTGCAAAATTATGCTGAATAAAACAATACCAAAACGAACCTCGTATGGTGAAGGATGAGTGCCGATGTCTCCCGATACAAAAGTCCCTAACCACATGGCGGTGATAATGCCGACGCGGTGTTTAAGTTAAAAAATACCAAAAATGGTCACAATTATTAAGTTAAGCGGATGCGCAATGCAATGGGGAATATCTGGTAACGTGTGCTAAGCAAAGGGGAACTGGTATACTAACGAGACTATTGAAAACTAACAATTAGTGAAACCAAAGATGAAGAGCACACGGACAGCGCCTTACCTCTCCAGAAGACTTTGACGAACTGCCACCAGGAAGGCAACCGCTAGGGGCTCCTTCCCTCGCTATGGGGTTTACACACTTCCGGTACATCGTGCGCGTGAAATATTAATATTAATACCTTACGAAAATGGCACATAATAAATTACGTTACATATTTTGCTGATAGTGAATGATGCATTTATAAATGTCTGCTGAAAACATGAAAGTAAACATAGCGAACATGATGATAACCCTTGATGGCCTTCGGCACATACTGTACACTACTGTTTGATACACAATACACTTCGCACTAAATGATTTGGCATGCATACACACTGGGGTTGCGGAATGATTATGGGAGAGTCTGAGAAGGCTTTTGGGTGGGTAGAAAAGGGCACACTTGCGCCATTATGGGCTTAACCCATACGCTGGCCCTGCGGCCGGTGTCAAGAAGAAGAAATGAGAAATTATGGTGTCAATATTGGATATAAAATTTATAATGCAAAATAAATAACTTCCGCTATTTTGTTGTGCTGTCGTTCGGGACAAAATGTCTTCTTGATACCGCCATTGTAAACAAGAATTTATAATGTCAGTAACCTTAAGTATTTCATCACATTCATCTTCCTGCACGGCACTATGGGGCATTGACAGGAATATCAGCTTTCTGAGGCGGGATGATTTAAAATATTTAAATATGGTATCGCAAAGTAAAGAGGAGTGGATGAGTTTAAATTTACTACACGATATGAATTAGTGGTATCAAATGGAAGAACAGATTAATCCTTTTGGTACCTACTCTTTTTAATTTCACGATATTAGTTTCAAATAGTACATTTGTAAATGCTCTCCACATGAAAACGCATAAAATTACTATCAATTTTTGGTATGGGGTTGTTTGTGACTATCGCAAGTGCCCTAGCGTGAAAAGGCCCTAAGAGATTTTGGTTGTTGAAACTGTACATAGACACTGCCTTCGCAATGTAAAGTATGAGACTTGTGATATCAGATTCAAATAACCCCAGGGAAGCACATAAATATTGTGTACAAAATGTTATAAACATATAGTTTACATGTTTGCATTGTGTGTGTGTAAGCCCTATGTGTAAATAACCCACAGAATAATGTTAATACAAATAGTTGCCCTAAATCAAAGGTCATGTTCTCCTGTGAATGTTTACCCATTATTTTTTATTTTGATTGGAACTACATGAAATTTAGATCAAAAGTAATTGTCAAATT
Source organism: Medauroidea extradentata (assembly GCA_003012365.1). Lineage (NCBI taxonomy): Eukaryota > Metazoa > Arthropoda > Insecta > Phasmatodea > Phasmatidae > Medauroidea > Medauroidea extradentata. The sequence goes on from PNEQ01016535.1 coordinate 5,037, forward strand.
ATGCAAGTTTCACCAATTATTGACGATTTCTGGAGGGTGGGTCAGCCATTCACACGTGTTCACATAATATCTGTTAAAGCAATTCTGCTCAAGGAGATTTATTTTCGTAATGTATACCAAATTGGTAATTTTGTGAGATTGAAAATAAAATAAACCACATGATAGGGAAAAACTTGCAAGTACCTTGGTATGAACAAGAAAATTTTGTTTCCAAACTGGCTTTTTCAAACAGTTTTATCACAAAATCTAGGGTACTCCCCAGTTTGATGCAAAACTAATCAAGAGATCTACAGTGTACCGGTAATTTGCTACATGCTTTTGACCAAGGAAGTGATATGGTTACTTTTTAAAGTCACGCTAAATGCCTAGTTAATGCTTTGTGCATAAAAGGGATTAGGGAACCAGGTGTACACAGGTGACCCTTCTCACTTCTTTGGTTCTAAGCCTTAGATGCGTACAACAGCTCCTGTTTGTTGGTACTCTCAACTGTTTAAATAAAGTAAAACAGCATTGTACATAGCCTACATAATATATTTTATTGGAACTTAAATTGATTTTACCATAATTTGAATAAAAATTTAAATTTAAAAATAAAAAGAGTATGAATATGTGTTACCGTTGGTTTCACTGGAATAATAATATTGGTAGTGTTGACTATTGTTATGACACTGCTGATGAGGAGGCCTACTGAATGTCGTGTTAGTCATTATTAGATGTGTGCACCTGGGTGGCGCTCTGTGTAATGCTAGAATTTTTGCTGAAAACTTTGAGTGATTGGTACTCAGGATATTGTGGAAGCAGCACCAACTAAATCTGATATGACAATTGAGCCAAAACATGTGCTCTGAAATCATTCAGATGCACATATGAATAAAATAGTCATAATGAAAGTTCCTAAAATGAGCACTGTAAAACTAAAAAATTTGTTTTAGCAAATGTTCATAATCTGTCAATTCTGTTTAAAAACATGTTTTGTGTAAAATTATATGTTTGATAGTTTTGGACACTTTATTTACAAGTGAAATGTATTTAAAATGTGGTTTTATTTAATATTTAAATCACAGCTAAATTTTCGTAAATACTAAGTCACTTGCAGGATCAAAATGTTTACTAATACGGTTCATTAGCAATGAGACACTATTGGTGATCATAGTGTTCTTCAGCAATATTATGTGATGTAGTGTGAATGTTTTAAGGTCCACAAATATACAGCTAACAGTATCTGGGACACTGGAACTGTAAACAGATGATATACACACACTCAGCTGGGTGGCTCTGTTGTCACTGTGCATAAGACCGGCCTGCGACAAACAACTGTCTAGCGAACCAGAGAGGACTCACATACAAAAGTATGTGCCAATATCCAAAAGCAACTAGCAAGCAACAATTTATTGAAATAGTACATATCAAAACCAATTTTTACTCTTGTTTTATTTCAGAAGTTGAGAACGCTAGTTGGAATTGGAGGTTTTAAATTTTGAGGTATAGGGCCCATCATTTTTGTTTCTGTGATACACTTATAAGGCGTTGTTGATTGCGAGATTTCCTGCTATGAATTGTAAAACTGTTTCAAATTAAGTTTTTTGAGCAATCAGGCAACAGATTTGATGTGAAAAAATGTCGCAGCCAAAAAATTAACAGTAAAATTGTTACAGTGTGATTGGGTACAACTAAAAATTTTTGTGGAATTTATGAGCTTTAGTTGAATTGAGTGAAAAAACTTAGATGTATGTATGTGTGGTGGCTGTTTTGCAGGGATAACTCTATCAGAAGATCTACAGTGTTGTTCGAGATCAACCTCTTAATTTCTGCATCCAACGATGGTGAAAATGACCTTTTCTAACATCAATGTGTCACATGCTTCTGTGTAGCTAAGTTCTGGCAATTTCATCTGTAATATTAAAGCAGAAATATGCACTGAACCTACTTAATGTAGACAGATGTCAGTGCCTAAGAAGAAAAATTAAATTTAAAAAAAAATTAAAAATATGTGTTTTTTGTGTGATTAATAGTGACTAATGCCATGTTTCTAATGTGTAAATTTTTTAACGTCAGTTTATCCTTTATATATTATGTGATTTTATCATAAGTAATCTAATAATGACTTTGATGATTGTTATGTGCATGTACGTGTGTGTGTTGTGCATATGTGTGTGTGTGCACGCATGTGTGTGTGTGCACGTGCACATTTTTTTTTGTATGAGGATTATTGACAAGCGCTATATCCTTTGTGTCATTGGCCATGTAAATTGGATCAAATTGGAGTGGATTTTAAAATAAAATAAATAAAAACTTTCATTTTCAAGGTATAAGTAACATTTGCTTACCGTTTTCAAAATTTGAATGTCATTTTAACCGTTTAAACTGTTCATTTTTATTTAGTGGCCGGCATGATTATAATTATTACTTTATTTTAGTTTCATTTGTTTTGGAAAGCATAGTATTTAATTTAATTTTAATATTTTCTGATGACTGTGCCAATAAATGAAAAAAAAATTTTTTTCAAAAATGTTTTGTTACCTTATTTTTTTGTCCTTTGGTAATTTTGAATGTAATATTTGTTTGTATTTGTCTTCATTAACATATATTTTGTTATTTGTATTATATATTATTTATTAATAAATCGTTTTGTAGTACCAGTTTTCGTGAATTTTGTTGCTTTTTGTTGAATCCGTGAGTTGTTTGGTCCATTCAGCTTTATTGCAGAAGTATTGTAGTTTTTATCATCTGTGCACATACAGTAAGTTTTTGTTTGTGGCAAGGAATTGGTCAAGAGCTAGATGGGTAGTATTTGGTCAAGAGTCAGTCCTCAAATCCTTAATGCTGCGTTATACAGTAAAACCCTCTTAAGAAGTTCTTACTTAAGAAGTTTTACCCCTAAATGAGTGTAAACAGTTTTTACCACATCTATAAGTACAATATAAATTCGACCCTTGTAAAAAGTTCTCCTGGCTAAGAAGTTAAAAATTTTTAGTCCCTACAGAAACTTCTAAACAGGGTTTTACTAAGTGCAGAGATAATTATTTTGGAGTTCTTCATAATCTGTGAGTGACAAGGACCTGGCAAAAATGTGTGACTATTTCACATCATCCAGCTACGCAACTCACTAAAAACAACGTTATTTGTTAGTTAAGTTGTAATTTCAAGAGGCTCGTGTAAATTTATAGAATAATTATTTCAAACTGTTACTGTGGATTGTAGATTGTTACTGACACCAGCTAAGAGGTCTGAGATTCTGAAGTTCTTTTAATACCTGTTTGACTGTGTTCATGTTTATCTGTGACAGTGTAAGTTGCTTGCATGTTTTCAATGTGTTAAATTTAATAAAAAAGGTTCTAATTGCCAGGTCAGTTCTATAAAGAAATGTTTTGCTCCTATTTAAGGTATTACACTATTCAGTTATTAAAATAAATATTTTATTACATTTATTTTTTATTTTTGGGAACAGCAAGAGTTTTCTTTGTAGTATTTTTCAATCCATACAGCAGGGTACAGTCACAAGACACACACTTGTAAGTACTGAGGTGGACGAAGAACATTGTAATGACTGACCATAAAATTGAAGTGTAATTTGTGAAACCATTTCGTGAATAGGTACGGTACTTAAAGAGCACCACAAATAATTTTATACATTTATTGGTTTTGAATGTTAGTCTTTTGATGCACTAAATGTAAAGGTAAATTTATTCATGACCTTTTATGTATCACTCAAATCAAAATTGGTTTAGGCACAATGGAAAACAGCATAGTTATACTGTGAATGTATTGCAAAAACTTGCCAAATGCTCTTCTAACAATCATCTACATTGGATGAATTATGTATCGAATCCCACTGATTTTTAAAACTCACTGTTATGGAATGTCTAAATAGGTAGGTAGACTGTTGAAGTATTCATAGACTGCTACTTTTATAAAAAACATACTATTATTAAGGACAAACACATTTTGTTGCGAGGTTACGCAGTGTTTCGCTGGCTTATGCCAAGTTTCGTCAAGCAGCAATAAAGCTGGCCTATGCCAGCAAAATGCAAAATATCACACACATGCCAAGGAAACTGTGATTGTTCTTTATAATTTACATTCCTGTCTAGAAGTACCTGCCTGTGAGTACATAAACTACTGTTCCAATTTTTTAACTGGTTACCCTAGTTGCCTAAGGGCCACTTTTACAACTCTTTGTTAAAAGTCCTTGTAACTTAATCATTAGTTAGCACTAACCATATGTTAAAGTTTGGTGCGCATTTTACAACCTCGTGTCAGGGTGTCCGTTAAGTTACAAGTGGATGCTTTCCCAATTTCACGCTTAACAACTCCTCGTTTGAAAGAAACTGGTAAAGTCTTTCGTGATTGGCTGTCTGGAGATGCTCATTTGTTTAGTATTGAATGCACAAATATATGTTAGTAAACAACTGAAAATGTTGTTTTGAATTGAATACTAGTGTGCAAACTACCACGAGAGTAATTGTTATGGTTAATAAAAGTCGTGAAGAGAAAAATCTGTTAATTTTAACTTGCAGAGAAGTTAGAAGGTTTTTAGGTCGATTTAATACGAGGATGGAAACGTGTGTTTGAGAATGTACAAACATGTGTAGTAGCTTGGGAAGCGAAATCAATAATTGTGGGCCAGCGCGAGTTTATTTTCATTCTTCAACAACGAAAAATTGAATTCAAACACGAGAACTTCAACGTTTCCCGTGATTATCATTGTGTTGTCTACTGTCATAGGCAAGACGCAAAAAGTTTCGTCTAAACGCGGGAACTTCAATGTTTCCTGTGATTTTCAATGTATTGTCCAATTTCATAGTCTAGACGCAAGAAAGTTTCGTCTGTGAGTTAATTAATAATCTAGACTGCCAGGATTACATATACCATTTCGTGTACATTTTCGAGACTACTGGCTATGGATGTAGGGTAATAAAGTGAAGTGTAGTGGATGTTTGCCATGTATTTTTCGCTTTTGTAACATTCCGGTTTCGTCTGTAATGCACAAATTTTAATGTGTAAAGCTTGACTGTTAAGCTGGGGTTA
>PNEQ01016536.1:0-10065 GCA_003012365.1 Medauroidea extradentata
TCTCTGGTTTCTGCAGCACTTTGCTGAAATATTCTAAAGGCTTCTCTACTCCATCTTGAACCTGTGATAGCACAGCACCGATGCCTACATCACTCGCATCTGTGTCCAATATAAACTCGCCTTCATTATCGGGGAAGCCCAAAACTGGAGGGGACATTAAAACTTCTTTTAATCTTCTGAAAGAGGTTTCACATTTAGGCGTCCACAGGAATTTTCTTTTGGCTTCAGTAAGCTCATGTAGTGGCTTGGCAATCGTAGCAAATCCATGTACAAACCGCCGATAATAAGCGCAGAGTCCAAGAAAGCTCCTCACTTGTGTCCTGTCTGTTGGTTGTGGCCAGTCTTTTACTGCCCTGGTTTTCTCTCGGTCAGTCTGGATTCCATCGGCTGATATCACATGCCCTAGGAAACTAACTTTCTTTTGGAACAGGTGGCACTTCTTGGGAACCAGCTTCAGATTTGCAGCAGCCACTTTCTGGAACACGGAATCTAGTCCGGTAAGGTGTTCTTCAAATGTTTTACCTGTGACCACGATGTCATCTAAGTAAACATGGCAAATATCTAGAGGTAGGATCTTTTCCATTAGTCGTTCGAAGGGTAGCAGAGGCATTGCATAGCCCAAACGGCATGACTTTAAACTGCCAAGTTCCTTTCCCTTGAACAGAGAAGGCTGTCTTCTCCCTGTCCTCTTGTGCCACCTCACATTGCCAGTAGCCACTCTTCATGTCAAGTGTAGAGAACCATTGTGACCCTGTCAAGCTGTACAGTGTGTCATCAATCCGGGGGAGGGGGTAGCAATCCTTTTTGGTCCATCATTCAGCCGGCGGTAATCCACGCAAAATCTTGTGGACCCATCTTTTTTCTTAACTAGCACAACAGGTGACGACCAAGGGCTGACCGATGGCTCGATCACATCCAAGTCCTTCATTTCCTTCAAGATGCCATCCACAGTTTCTTGTGTAGCCAGGGGCAGTCGCCTTGGGGGTTGCTGGATTGGCCTAGCTCCTCCTGTATCAATGTGGTGTTGTGCAGCAGATGTTCTGCCAAGGTCAAGCGGCCCACATGAGAATGTTTTCTTGTTTTGCTTCAGAAGTTCTGCAACAGCCTTTTCTTGTCTCCAGTTCAGGTTTTCTCCAGTTCTAGTCAGTAGTTCCTTGAGTGGTTCTAGTGTAGTCCCATTAAGGTCGCCTGACTTGATGGCTTCTTTGTCAGTTGCAGTTATTTGGGAGACTTGTTTGCTTACACCTATTATGGTCCCCTCCTCAAGCTGGATTGCCCTGTTCGACAAGTTGACCATTCGAACAGGTAAATTTCTAGAACTCGGCGAAACCAATGTTCTTGCTACCACCACCTCATCAGGTAAGCTGCTCCCTTTTCTCATATGTTCGATCAGCGCTACATGCCGCACAAAATTGCCTCGACACTGTGCGGGGATGACAATCTCACTGGAAGCTGGCAAAACAGTTGTCTCATATCAGACCACTTGGCAGCTGGTTGGCGAGGATAGTTCGCTTCGTGGCATCATTACCAGTTCTCGGTTACCAGCCTTTAGTACTCCCGACCGAGTATCTATACAGCACTTGAACTTGCGTAACACATCCAGGCCCAATAAAATTCACCTTCGATGTCGGCTATGTACACTTCGTGCTCAATGCAGAGGTCACCCAACTTCTACTGTACCGTTTTCTTCCCCTTCACTGGTGTGGTCTCGCCTGTTACTGTCGTCAGAAAGCTTTGTTTGTAATTATGGCTCCGTGACTGCTGGGGATAAGGCCCCAATATGTCCGGTCTGACAACAGTAATGGTTGCTCCGGTGTCTACAACCATGTTACAATAAACATTATCCAGACTGCCCTCCACTAGGATTGCATCAAACTCTTTCTTCACTGAGCGTACTTGAAGAAATACTGGGGCCTTATCTCCTGCAGCGACCGACCTTCGCCCCTTAAGACCGGTGCTTACATGTTTCCCGAGGGCTGGCCGGATCGAGCAGTCTCATCCTGCTCTTGGCTTCTGTTCTTCTGTAACCATCGTGGACACTGGGCTCTGAGATGTCCGGGTTCTCCACATTCCCAACAGCTTGGTCGCCCCTGTTATCGAGGGCGGGGTGTATTCGATGTGGTTCTGTGTATCATGGTTTCTATTCTCTTCAAGGTGTTCTCGAAGCGGTTATCTCTATCGTCGCCTGCCACTGCGACCGCCCGCACAGCACGCCGAGCTGATGGTCCTCTTACAGATTCAGCCTCCAGTGCTCTGGCCAGGGCATCCTGCATAGTCCTTGGGGCGGCCAGACACACTGCTTGACGTACATCTACATCGGCAATGGCATCGACGAAGAAGCCGACTGCTATTATGTCTCGTGCTTTTTCTGGACACCCCTCGAGCGACAAATGGGCGAGTCGCACAATGTCCTGCCACAATTCTTGCAGTGGCTCCCCTGATCTCTGGGTGCGGCTCCTTAGTTGGGCATGGTGGGCATGTCTCAAGTACTTGTCGCCGAAGCGCAGCTCCAGTGCAGTAACTAATGTCGAGTATTCCAGACGTTGTTCTGGAAGCGACTGGAGTATACTGAGGGCAGGTCCCCTTAGCACAGGTGCAAGATAGTAGGCACGTTGTTGGTCAGACCAGCCATTTATGGTTGCCACAATCTCGAACTGGTTTTGGTACTCTCGCCACAGAGTCTGGCCATCGTAAGGAGCAGGCTTGACAGAAATCCCCTTTTCCAATGTTCGATGCAGGCACACTAGACACACCAGTGTGTTGTAGCCTATTTTCTGCCTGGTTGTGAATCACACTACAGCCTGGTTCGAACTTCGTGGTCTTCTCTTCGCCGTCTTCAGGTATTGATTCAGCAATGGCCTTGTCTTCTCCGGTAACAAGATGGCCACCCTATTTACGATGGATAAATTCTTGACACTCCTTCCTCAGCTCATCCATTTGTTGCTGCATGCTATTTTTCACATTGTCCACCTTCTGGTTCACATTGTCTATCTCTTCCTTTATGCTGCCTACCTGCTCGTTTACTGCCTCTATTTCCTGGTACACCATTTCTTTTACACTATCTACCTGCTTATTTACATTTTCATTTACACTATCTATTTTCTTATCAACAGTTTCAATTGCACTATCTTTTACACTGTCTATTTTACTATCAACATTTTCATTTACACTATCTATTTTCTTATCAACACTGTCTTTGACTGAATTCATTTGGCCGCTTAATTGGCCACTCATTCCCTCAATGAGGGCCTTTAGTGCTTCTCTTTCCGCAGACATGCTTCTTGTAAACATTCACACTTACAATTTGTATTAAAATTTATACACAAAATTTATAAAGTGGCTTAATTTAAACAAATAGTAATTGTGTGCAATGATTCGACTAACAGAATTAATTATTGAATTTACTGTATATCTCTATCCCACTTCTGACACCAGTGTTAAAAGTTTGAGACATAAACATTATTTGTGGGCAATTCCCATGAGTTCTTTTGGGATAGAGGTCTTATAATTAGAAATAAAAGAATTAAATTAAGTACTGGATTTAATAGCTCACAAAGCTAAGAAATACACAAAACAGTAATCAACTATAACTCTCACAACACAATTAGTTATGCACACAATTACTACTGTGTCACAGACACGTTAATTAACTTTGACAATTAAAGCACAAAAAATGTCCGCCATCAATTAATTAAACAGTACAAATCACAATAAAATTCAGTCCTATATCCAATCAACAGTATTTCAAGTAGTGACAGTGCACAACCTTAATAGTCCGCCGTGGTGATGAATCGTCGTGTGCTGCGCAGCACCCCGAGTGCACCGCTGTCTTCACTCTTGAGGTCTTCGGTTCGACTCCCGTCGCGTACCTTTTCTTCGCCCGTCAGACCGCCGCAGCAGTCCCTTGGTTCGTCCAACACTGCTCCGAAGGTAGCCGCCTGCCGCCTCACAGTAGACTTTGACGTCACCAAGATGTCTTCACCAGTCTCTCTCCACAGGCGTAGCACCTTCCTCTAGCACTTCCAATAGCGAACTCTCCCCCAATGTGCCGATTCTGCGCTTTTATACTAGGCCAGACAATCGGGTCTTCCCCGCATTTCAGGGGTCTAAAATAGTCATTACATCATGTTTCTGACATGATTTTAGCCACGTAGTCCGCCCTCGAAGGGTTAAAGCGCAGTTGGGACAGGTATCTATGACGTAGTTTCGGCGGGATTCTCAGTATGAGACACTCGGGCTTTGGGTGATGGGCCAGCCCTCAAGGTGTTTCGACACAGGCCCCATCCAGCCCGCCCTCAGAAACACAGCGTGCAACAGTATTCACATATCAAACTCAAGTTATGGACGGTACGAGCCTATTTATTTTTCAAATTTCCTGTTTTTAGTTTAAGTAAATATATATAAACTTACGAAATGTCTCTTTTTAGTTTTTTTTTTTTTCGATAGTCTCAACTTTTTTTTTCTATCTCCCTTTGTGGGAGTCTCGGAATAACTGAAGGATACATATTGGTAGGTGAAGTTAAAATTTCTGAGTTTAATAACCCGCATGCTAGAATCCAATGTTCTATACGTACTCGAGCTCCGTCTATTTGTTCATTGTCTGCTATTCCAGTGAGTAGCTGCTGATGGACGAATGGTCGGCGCGTGAGTATTCATTGTTCTGGCCTGCGATTCATCGAATTGGCGAAATATTCCTTTCCTTACAGATCGGATGACGTGAGAAATAAACTGCCGAGAGCTCGGACGTGACTACTTGACCGTGAATAGCCTGTGTAAGAGAGGGTTCTCGTGTGGTCGACCTCCGGCCGAGTTTATGTTAGACGGCTGCTCCATCGCCATTGAGGGCAAGTCGTTCGAGTCGTCGCGCCGTCTAAGCCCTGGGATTTCTACAACCTCTGCCCTCCCGCCAACCCCACCTACCAGATATCCAACATACTTCTTACACGTTTACCGGGTACCTAGCGAGACGGGGAGGTGCAGTTTATGTATACACACGTTTGTATGCTCATACATATACAGAGTGGGGCTGTATTCGACCGACAAACCACGTGAGGTGATTTATCAGTAAATAATAAACACAAAATGTGCAGAACACTTAGTGTCTAAAATTAATATTAACAATGAAATAAACCTTTGAAGTTCGAATTTTGAAGTTAATATGTCAAAATAAATTATTTGGCAGGACAATACTCTGAACATAGCTTTATGTTGTTAGGCTCTTTTAATCCACAGCGAATTCTGTTAAAGACCTTCCACCCTTGTGAAAATGACATGTGTGGTCACCCTCTACTTACGTTCAAGTTTTGTAGCATCAGGAAATTAGAACAATTCATTAAGTTTTATTGAGCTGTGTAACTTATGTAACAAAAATGATCCTTTTGTTACATCGGTCTAGGACCATCATGAGCCATGCCACCTTCCACTCTCCTCTGGCTACGAATCGGCAGACTTAGACCCTCCTCCCCCATCTTCCGTCACTGGCGACGCGGGCCACTCGCGCCAGGTTGACGTTACGAGCTTTCTGAATAGGTGGGTACCTGTCAATCATCGTTGGCAGACATTCAGCTCAGACATGACCGAATGTCACAGCCAACACCTGGAAAGTTCAGTTTACGTTAACCAGCATTGTCGGCGAGCTCTGAGAATATCCTGGGTGTCATCGTAAGCGACTATAAATACCGGCCCACTGCGAGCAGCGACAGAGTGATTGTGGCATTAGCCATTGAGTATGCGCGATGGCCTTGGCAGCCAGGAACGAGGCGGGACTAACAGATCGAGGATAGACTGCGCTAGTGTGGACGACACTCTTGGATTTATTTGAGTAAGTGTGAGAGTGGACGATCAGGTTGGACTGTAGCTGTTCATTACGAGGCATAATTAGAAAGAGAACGCCCTTTGTTAATTACATACTGAGAGTAATAAATTAGACTTTTAGGGAAATTACTTGTAAATAATATGTGTAAATATTTATCTTAAGAGTGTGAATCGCAAGGACTGTATACTTAATATAGTGTGTTTTATAGAGATGTAATAAATTAAGAATCTCAATTTAAGTCATTTGACATCTAATCCCTCCATCCCAAGCGAACCTGGCTGTGCCCAGGACAGTAAAGTTGTTACAATATATTTAATTTCCTGAAACGAGTGCATAATAAGTGCACCAGGTGAATCCTGGGCTAATATATAGACGAAAATGTCAGTGGCAAAAGGTACGACAGCATTATTTTTCGTGTACAATGTGGCAACACTACACTGAGAAATTCCCTTTCTTACTATTCACGTCCAGGAATTATTTTATGTATGTTAAGTCAAGTAAAAATAGAATCATGTTTGGACTGCTCGGGATTTTAATCAGCAACCATAATATGCAGGTCAGAACAGTAGTAGTAAGCATAGAAATATATCAGTGGAGCGTAAGAGGCAACTAACTATAGTGCTATGCTACCACATTGTACATACAGTATGTCATCGTACAACATTTTCGTCAATAATTTGTCCCAGGATTCTTGTGGTGTCATTAAGCGTTTGTTTCTGGAAATTCTGTATGTAAGTGTCTGTAGTGTATGCTTTCCTATACCATTTATTCAATTGTAATGAAGCTTTGCTGATATATTGCACTTAAATCCAGCTGTACGCCAGACATACAAACAAGAGAAAATATATGTTAGCGAAAAAATAATAGTCTAACGTTACTTTATTTAGTAGTACCACTTCAAGTCGCTAGGTTATTTTTTGCACAATTATTTTTTGTTACTGATTCAGAGCTGTTTGGTATTATTAGTTTCTATAGTGTTGTGCTGTCTTGGGAGTCCTGAGTCGAGTTGATGATAGAGGTCACTTGACTTCACTACTTTTACTCCGTCTTGCTACGGGCAATCTATCCACACTCCCTCTCTTGAGAGCTTTATTTTCCTTGATTCCCAGTTTAAAACTTAATTTTTGGAATTTTGTAGATTTGGGCTCTGCGTGTGTCCTTTGGGAAGAAAAGTTACTGCTTTCTGAAGTGATTTTTAAAAAATCGCACATTTTCTCGGAAAATATGCATTGTACTTGAACATAATTTTTTTCAGGGATGTGCAAAATGTGTATTTACGTCTGTATGTTTTAGATTTTTTTTGTTATACAAACAGGCACATGTAAATAAAATACTGACGAACTCTGGGATGGGCCGAACAATAATCGAACCTGGGTCCTCCCAAATGCGAGTACGTGTTATCGTTGTGCCAGCTCACTCGGCTTAAAGTAAACGAATGTGTGGACGTACTCTGTAGATTGAGTTTTTGTAGTTTTTCGGAAAAATATCAAACCAATTTAGAAGAAAAATTTTTGTATTATTGAAAGTAATAACTGTAGCATTTAAGACATGTACAAATATAGCAATAGGTATGTATGCTTAGAAACAATATATTCCCGGTTTATCACCTCTGAGTCGTCAGGAGCCCCTAGTAACTGCTTGGAAAAATGTAAAAATAATTAGATTTTTTTCGGTATAATTTCATTCATATTCTCGACGTACTAATCGCTACGTGCTGACGTTAGGCCACCAAATCAATTTATTGTCGAAATAAAAAAATATATTTTACAATCTTTAACTTGTAAAAACAAGCAAAATAGTGTTTCGCCACTAATCGGGACGTCACATGAAGAAGTCGACGACAAGTTTTCTTTGGGCAGGCTTTACCAAAACAAAGCAGAAAAGAAATGTCAGTACAAGCTAAAACACCAGCGAAGTACACCTGACGACTCATAAGCGATATACCGGTATGTATTTACAACCAATTTCTCATAAATTTTACAATTGATGTTGTCAACGTTTTTGCAAGCCATTTCTCTAGATTTTATTTGTAAAGTACATAACATTTTGTGAAACTTGATATTTTGATTTCCCCCCCCAACCCCAAACATTCCTAAACATATATTATTTTCGTTCTTGATGGTAGCTATTTGGAATGTTTTATTCGCTTTTTAAATATGTAACAGTTTTCTTCTCGTACACTAGCCCATTAATGTTTAACAAGAGGAAATTTTGTAAGTTAAGCTTTATTACAAGCATGTAATTCGTAGACATAGAACTCTGTTTACTTTGAATTCAAAGTGAGTATAGGCCTATTTTTAGATTGTAGTCACAGCTTTAGAGCTGTTTTTAGATTGTCATCACACCTCGAGAGCGATTTTGTTATTTATGTGAAAATTAGCATTTTAGTAATTTTTGTAAATACATCAAACAATGCTTCAACCAGGTACAAACAGTCCTGGTAAAACAGTTTCTACAGAAAAATGTGTGTGTGTATATATGTGTGTATGTGTAGGTGTGTGTGCGTGTATATATATATATATATATATATATATATATATATATATATATATATATATATATATATATATATAAAAGCTTCAAAAAATTCAACATGTGCACTGAGAGAGTGATTTAGTTCAGCTCTAAAAATTTACTCGAAGCAGCCAAATAATTTGTTTGTATATGGCTATTAGTGTGAACGGCAGTTAATCTTTGATGGACCGGGGAGGATGGACATACCCTAGAAAATTTCCATTTCACTGTGTAAATTGGAAGATATTTTTGAAATTTTCCGACAAAGTGTTAATATACCACTGGTAGGAATGTTAACATTTTTTTTAGATTTTTTCAAAAATGTTGGCAGCCTTTTTATACGTCTTGAGTAGTAAACGTTGAAAACCAATTTTGGAGTTGGCAATATTTAAAATTAATAACGAAATATCGAAGGTAATATTATTATGTTATTAATTTTCGGGTGGGGTGACAATCCCCCTTAAGTAGCTTTTTTGGGGGATGTGTCTCCCTTCCTACTGGGTCATCCAACAGGCTCGACTATACATATACCGAAATAAATATTTATGTTGTTCAAACAAAATATGCACAACAATTAAAAAATAAATACGTCCAAGGGCCGATAATCGAATCCGGGAGCTCCCGCATTAATCGCTCACATTTACAGTCAAAACTGTCCATTGCTGAATGAAAATTTATGTATAGACAGTAAAATGGAAATTTTCTAGGGTATGTCCCTCCTCCCCGGTCCATCAAAGATTAACTGCCGTTCACACTAATAGCCATATACAAACAAATTATTTGGCTGCTCCGAGTAAATTTTTACAGCTGAACTAAATCACTCTCTCAGTGCACATGTTGAATTTTTTGAAGCATTTTGGTAGGAATCATTCGAGTTCTTTGCACCAACATGGACAAAAAAAAACTAGCAATCTTGGTGAGTGCCAGTGGGGCTGGCGGAAACTCTTGGAAGGACGTAGGCGAGGAACAAGAAGGCACGCTATACTAGGCAAGGTCGTGGTGACGAGCGGTTTGTTGGTCGTCCATAGTTGTCGGCCCTGAGTGTAGCAGTATCGCGCAGTCGTTACAGCAGCAACGACGTCACCTTCACCTTACCTTACCGATCATCGTGTCATTGTGGCCGCCGAGGTCGCCTGACAAGAGTCGTGTGTCACGAGTGTCGTCGAAACATTTGGTAAACGCTCGAGGGCGCTGCTTTCCTCGGAGCTCTGCCCGAGATCCAGGATAGGAATTTATTTACAGTTAGAGAAAAATACAGCCAGAGCATATTTAGAGACACAGAAATTTTGCAAATTATTTTGAGAAGACCTTAAGATTTCGCGCAGTGGCGGTGGAAGGTATTCTTGGGTTGGGGGGGGGGGGGTTACACGATAGTTGGCAGGAATTTATTTCCGAGTTTTTTTCCTATACCGACTTAATAAAGCGGTGAATGGGTTGTCCAGGGGTCTTTCCCCGAAAAAATTTGGATTTTGGTGTGCAAATTGGTGCTTTTTAAGTGATTTTCGAGTCTACATATTGAATATACAGCTATCAGAAATGGTAATTTTTTCTAAATATTAGAACCTAGGATGAGCACAAATGCCAAACTGTCCCTCCTCTCTGCTGTAGAGGTGGGACAGTGTCCCCCTCCCTTCTGTCCTCACATCACCATCCCTCTCTCCCCCTCTCCACTTTCCCCCTCTCCACCTTCCCCCTCTCCACCTTCCTCCTCATCTCCCTCTCCACCATCCCCCTCA
>PNEQ01016537.1:0-10064 GCA_003012365.1 Medauroidea extradentata
GGGATTCCAGTTTCCAGCAAGCCGCTAGCCGTAGCATCCTATCTTCTTCTGAACCACAGTCAGGCTATGCCTAAGAGGTCAGGTAGGAAGTTGAGGGCCCGACAGGAGTTTGCCAGGTTGGTACAGAAGGCACTGGAGGTTAGGGATCCGGAGACAGGAGTGTATTGGATCCAGAGGGAGGTTTCTGCCGCCGTTCGACAAGGCACACCCCTCAACGGCTACGCCATTGTCCGGCTGGCGCTACAGTCCCCTGGTGGATCAGCCTTTCTTAGCACCCCCTCCTCGACACCCGTTTCCGTCTCCACCCCATCCTCGCCTTATGAACCCGCATCCGACGCAACTCCTCACCCAGGCACTTCCGTGCTATCCTGTCCGGGGCATCAGCACCCCATTGTTGCCACTTCTTTCCTTCCACCTTCGGCTACACCTACTGTGGAAGAACAACCTCCAGTGCAGCGCTAATTTCCCTCGCTGTAATAGCCTTTACTGGGTGGGGAGAGTCCGACGAGGAAGATGGCGGTCGACGCTTCGGGAGTGCATCCTGGGAGTGGAGCACGCTGCCATCTAGCCATCGCGCCCTCGCCGACAGACTACTCACGCCGAGAGGTTTCGGCTTACCGCCGTGACCTGCACCGCACAAAACCTTACCCCCACCCACGACACCCGTAGCAGATTGACCGTGATCGCGTGTAATGCTGGCGCTCACGGCATAATAAATTCAAGATGACGGCAAGAGAATTGCAGCCGCTAGCATTATCGAATGTCTGGAATGCTATCGATCGCTGTACCCATGTTGGCAACATTGATCTCTTTACGTGTGTATGTTTGTCTTTGTTTGCGCAAACGACAACTTTAACTTGAAATTTGCGAAACGTGTTTGACAATGTTAAAAAGATGCGATTTAAAGTCATTTCCATTTTAGTGCAGTGTGTTTAGATGGTTATATAAAGAAAATGTAATAGAAAAAATAGGCATTTTCGATAAAACCAAAATTTATGATCATGGAGGAGTGTGACAAGTTTGTGGAAACATTTGTTGACGTGAGTAAAAAACTTTCAATTCCCTTACAAAAACGTACTGTAACTGCCTAAATTCACTATAGCATTGCTGAAAAAGTGTAAAATGCTGAACAGTGTTAACCATTAACCAAAAGGTAAAAAAAAAATAAAATCTTTTAAAATATCAAGGTGTTCTCTTGAAATGGTATGTGCGCGTACCACGAATCTTCTCAAAGCAGTATATTCTATTCCAATATTGGTAACTTAAACTATACCAAGATTTATGTGACAAAATATGATAAATGCACTGTTTGCATGGATACTATCACTTTGATTTTACCTGAAGAGAATTTTTTTAAACAACAGGTCAACAAAAGCACTAAATTATGTACTCTGAATGAGTTTTATGAGATTTCCTTAAGTTACACTTCCCCACTTTTTACACTTGTTCGACCTGTCCTCCTGAAAAGTGTACATAAGGAGTTTCACTGTATATTACATTGTCCTCGCGACTCCGAAATAAAATTTAATAAAGACTGCACATACAACGGTAACGACTTAAGTTTTAAAATCAGTTTTCCCTTTTAAAATGTTTTCCCAGCTAAGAAGTTTGTGGAGTAAAGTCCCCTTCAAAAACATCTCAACAGGGTTTTACTGTATATAGCTCTTTTAGAACAAGAACGTAACATTTTAATTCCTGCATACAATCATGGATTGAAAGATAAAAAACAAGGACGGAAGTTATCACTATACTCTTTACAAGTTTGTTTTATTTTATTTTATATTCTAACACTTTTGAAGGAAGCATTATTTTAGTACCAAATCATGTTGGTACACTGTCGCACAACTCAACTCTTTTCTTTGATAAATATTCAATACAGAAAAATTTGTTTACCATGAACGCAGTGAAATAAAATGTGTTGTAATACACAATTTCATTATACTGTATTTGATATAGAGATGAATAGAAAGAAAAAAATTAAATTAAATTATTCTACACAACCTTTTAATTAATATTTAAAAGTAATTACAGTCAACTCTCTATTTAACGACCATTCACGGTTCCTGGAAATAGGGTCGTTATTTCGGAGGGATCCTAATTAGAATATTGACAAATTTTCGGAGAATCCCGACCACTAAAAAGTCGTCATTTGCCGATTTTTATCATTGAATCTGTGTTCACTTGTCTTTGGCGCAAAAATTACGTGTTTTAAAAAATTATACACATTTATTTCGAAAAGCAAATGTGTTATTTTTAAAGTACGCCATTGAAGTGGATCTACGACCTTACTTTAGTTCAATATAAATCATAAACGTTGCCGATAAAAGACCCCCACCTTCCAGAAATTAAAAAATCAGCAAACATCTGTAAGCCCCCCTCCCCCTCCTACAGACACAAAAAAAAAAGTAAAACAAGCCAAATCCCAAATACGGTACGATACGCAACAAACTATTTTCATACATTCTTGTTTGCATACATTTCTGACACAGCGTTTAATTAATCATTTCTGAACAAAGCAACATTTTCAAAACCAAAAATGTTGGCTAGCCCAAAACATTAAGATATTTCCACCAATAAAGCACGGGTTCCAGAGATCCTACTCTGGAAAAAATGTTTATTTGAAGGTGCTATCTAAACAGTTTATAGTGTAAATGTTGAAAAAATTCTAATGTTTATACAGCCTAATAGAGCCTTTAAGAACAACAAAGAGTGAAATTTTAAGGAATAAATAAACAACATACAAAAACTACCAAAACAAAGTGGAAGTGAATACAGTAAATTCTCTATGTAACGACATCGCACGGTGCCAGGAAATTGTGTCGTTAGATCGCAGATGTCGTTAGTCCCAAGTAACTAAAATTGTAAAACCCCGCCCCCCCGGCCTAAAAAAAAATTTTTAAACATGTATTTTTTCTCTAAACCTTATGTAGAACAATTACCGACTTAAAAAAAAAAGTTTCATTGAAATTATATTTTAGTACGATGAAAAGGTGTGTTCCAAATAAAACAGTACCCCACAATCCGCTACCGTGACGTGCGTGGCAGAGCGGCGCGCTCGGTCTGCTGTGTGGGACGGGCGCAGGCCTTGGCTTGCCTCTGGGCAGCTCGTGTGCACATGATTCATCCTGATTGTCTCGCGCGAAGCACATTCAGACAACTACAAAACAACTCTTATTATTTACGTGAATTTATACGGCAGCGATTTTTAAACCTTTTAGTACAGCCGTAGAGTCTTTTATTTTATTGCGCAAGAACTGTTACAGATTGTCGCCATAATAAGCATTTACACGATGCTAATAAAAGTCTGTATTAAAAAACAAACATTTAATTAAAAAAATGTCTGTATTTCTTAAAAACTCGGAACTATTATGAAAGCGAATTTTAGAGCCACTCAAAAGGGCAAAATACTGACCTTTCAAGGTGCTGTCACATATAAAAAAACGACTGAATTACTGTGCCATATCAAATACGACATGACTTAAATAATATACCTATTAATTTTTTTTTCATTTGTTTCTTAAATTCACGCAAATTTATAATTTTTTTTGAGTTGTTATTAACTTGTCTAATATTATATTAACAATAAGTGTTTTTGAGTAATTTAATTTTATTAACGAGATTTCAGAAAGTTCACTTTCAATTACAGCTATTTTTTCTTGCTACATTACTTCGAGCTGACACTAGTCGCGCTACAGTTTTTTTTTTTTTTTTTCACGTGATTGTCGCATGTTACTGTTGTGCTTCAATGCGCACTTTGCCGATGTTGGTACTTTTGCTAGCCATTTTCGGTGCTCTTTTGTTCAACGTTTCTGCGGCTTCTTCCGCTCATTTTCTTAATACTTTGCCGTCAACCACTGTATCGTCAAGATGAGTGAGTTTGGCGTTCCTGCCTTTTTGGCAGATCTTGGCACTTGAATTGCCATTATTTAACCTTTTTTATAATGTAGCTAATCAATATATTTTGGTGTAGTAGACAACTGTAGTGCTACATTTTTTTTTTTTTTATATTTTATCGTGGTTGTTTCATCTATAATTTTGTTAAGTGATTATCTTTGCCCTCATCTGGTGAGTAATTTTCCTACGAGAGGTTTTGTGTTCTATTTAAATTTTTCATCTTCTATAATATTTTGATAATTTCTGTGTAGTGAGGGTCCGCGTCCAGGCCGATTCTCAACCTGGATGATTTTCGTCTTGGAATATTCACGTCCCTGCCGATTCGCGTCTAGGCCTATTCACAAGCTGGACTATTGACGAGCTGACCTGTAGTCTCTACTACAGAAGTCCAGTCTTTCTGACCTATTTTGGGGCATTTTCTTCGCCTTTTCGTCTTCTTTGTTTTGCCGCTGTAACTGGGAAACATGAAGCTACCCCAGCGTGCTGTACTCGTCTACTGCGAGACTTTAAACAGATAAGCCATAATTAAATTTGTATAATATTTTACTCTATAAATTAACAGCTGTCACACTTATTTTTTTATGTAATATTTGTACATTTTTAATAATTAATTTGAATTTGATAACAATTTAAAATTTTATAAGGCCTAACGGATGCATCCAATTTACTTGTAATTTTTTTTTATTAATTTATTACGTCATTGTTTCGAACGTACAGTATTTATTTAGTCTATAGATCTGGCATTTACTGTTTAGATAATTTTATTGTGAATTTAAGAAAAATAATAATTGTATAATCAATTCACTATTTTCATTTAACTGTGCCTGCAAGATTTGGGCCTTTTATAATTTCAGTACAATTTCAGTACTAATGGACTATTCATCAATGTCAATAATGTTGTGAATATTATTTTAAAAGAAAAAAATTAAAACAAAATATTTAATATTGCATTGAAAATTAAATAATAATTTTGAGCAACCACAATTTTCAGAGATCTCATTTAATATATTTTCATATTTTCCTCTGGTGTGTATTGTTTACTATGGCGAGTGAGCTTATTTAATTATTTAAATAATTATTTTTCTTTGGCCGTTGCGTATGGTAACCCAGCATTTATTTAATCGTGCATTGCTTCCACTTTGATATTGTTTGTTTACAATAGCTTCCTCTGGTTTTTGTGTGTTTGTAAATGTGCCACCTTCTATTTTCTTCTATGTTTTTATTGGTGGGCATTTTTTGTGTTTATTTGCCAGGGACTGTTGTTTTGGTTTTACGATTAATGGCTATTTTAAATAATTCATTAACCTAGCGTACGCACACAGCACAATACTCGTCGCTAAAAGTTGAAGGCGTATTGGAATAATCTCGAAACTATGCACAACGCACCAGTTTAATGCTCTGTACTGCGAATAGAGATGAAATGGCTCTCGGCGCGCTGGCTGCAGTCACTCTTATTGCTCCACTGTCGAGCGAGGCGTGAGCACAAAACAATAACTTTATCAGCCCACATGCCGCACACGGCGTGCCGCAGCGACGTGACTGTTGTGTTTGCGCCGTACAACGTTCTTACTCCGCAGCGCTTTCATAGCCACGTGAAGATTGATAAATAATACAGCGGAACAATCAAGGTCAAGCCGAGATCACTGCAGCTAGAGAAAAAAAGATGAGATAAGGCAGGATTTTTTTCTTTTACGGACTGCTGTCTTTTTTTTTTGTGGTGCTGTAATGAAGGCGGAAAAAACACGTGTCTCTTCAACCACCATCCGCCTGGGCTATCACAAGCAACGGAAACATAAGAGAGTCGCCGAGTGGGAGAGAAAAAACAAACATGTGTGTTGCTTTGTGGCGAGACAAGACGTACTTCAGACAGTCGGCAGATGATGCGCGCGCACGCAAGCACAATCTGGCTTGTTCGCCATGCAGGGGGGGTGAATGTTTATTAGCTGGCGTGGACAGTCCAAGATGTTTCGAGACGTACAGTATTACTTACATCACAGCACTCGCAAATTAAATTGCAACACAGACAATTTTCCTTACATTTTAGATTTCTTAACCCAAATTTTTCACGATTCCTCAAAGAAGGTTGTAAATTACCACTGCTATTCCACGTCGTGTATAGAACTGCATAGCTGAGAAGAGATAAGGACACATGGAGGAGTGTGCGAGGGAAGTTCAGGCAGGTGTGCGTGGAGAAATAAGGGAGAGCATTAGGAGATAAGGCAGCGTTAGTCATCACGTCTCACATGTTGGTGATGCACGGGCGGCCTACGCACCCGGCGTGCGCTTCAACTATATTCCAGGTGAAGTTTCTAGCATTTTTAAACAGTTTTTTTTTTTGTTTTACAGCTGCATATTACTGATTTTTAATAACTGCATTATATTATTGTTTAATGTACACATAATTATTTTTATTTAACGTTTTACTGTGATCTATTTCACTTTGCTTAGCATCGATAAATTTTTAAAATATTAATTTTTCCACGGTTCCTGGAAATTATGTAGTTAGATCGCCGATATTATTATATCCGATGTCGATAGATAGAGAGGTTTACTGTAGTACACATTGGGTTTTATTACAGGTTCTGAGTGGCTTTTTTTCTTCCAGGTCCTATACTTAAAACATCCGAGTCCACTTAGGCTTACACAAAATAATCAAAAGATATAAATTATTCAGGACAGAATCACTTCACTGAATTTAGGCCTACGGCTTCTTTAAACAGTTCTGCTGCATGTAGACTTAACTTCTTCCAAAAAAACTCTTCTTCACTTTTTTACAAACGTTTACAGCAAGCACACTCATATTTTTCGCTACAGTCAAACCTCGTTAATACAAACCCTAATAATACAGTACAAAGTTCTCATTAATACAAAGTGGTTTTTGTTCCCCTTGGGATGAAGACAGAAATTAAATAATAACTTTAATATTCCATACAATTTTTCTTTACATGTAAATCAATGCAACATAAAGTCCTCTAGTTAAAACAGGTCACTGTGATAAGAATGTGTGTTTTGAGAGGATAAACAAATTTATAAAAATTTTAGAAACTTTTTAAGGTTTTGGCTAACACCTGATAATACAAACCTCTTTAATACAAACCGCAACAACTTTTGTCCCTTCAGGTTTGTATTAAAGAGGTTTCACTGTATTTCACTTCTCTGGAAACATATTAAAGAATAAACCAACTTGATCAGCACAACTAAAACGCAGACTAAAAGTAGATAAACACTAATTTGGTTATATCAACTCTTTTCTGTCGCGAAATTAATTGTGTTTTATTTAACGCTGTCATTTACCTTGATTTCCTTGTTTTGTTGTATTAATGTGCTTAACATCCCCTTTCCAGAATGCGCAATGGAAAAATCACAACGAAACAATAAACAAAATACAAATTGTTGACTTTTTCTGACCGTAAAATACCCAGAAATTCATAACAAAAAATTTTGTCGTCAATATCACAAATTGCATCCCTTCACTTAACACAATTATTTTTATTAGCAGCACGATTTTTGAATTAACATAACGCGCACGAGATACTAGTCTAGTGTCCAACACCACAAGATGCTTCTTTACTTAGTAGGCTTATCACTGCTAAGACTATCATAACGCGATTTTTGAGTATTGTTAAATAACTTGTACAAAATACTAGTAGGCCAACCACACAAGTTTCACGAATTACACTAAGTGTGACAAGTTAAGTAAAATAGTAAAAACACGTAAACACGATCAATAATAATTTCAATGTTGATAACGCCATCTTGGATAACAAATGAAATAATATTATGATAAGCTAACAAGCACCAATGGCAATAGCGCACGAAAACAAATCCCATAATTTTAGCAGAAATTATTGCAAATACCAACGTTAGCACAAATATATAGTAAAATCATTTGGCCATGAAAGCAACTAAAATACTGAAGTTACGGTACAACCAACAATACCTATACGCTTTGCGGGATAGTCTCATGCTACGGTATGGACACTGGAATACCTATTTTATGTACAGAATTTACGATAAAGCCACACACGTACGTATTAAAACTAAAAAGCGGGACATTAGAATAACTAATCAGGAGGGCGGGAGGTCAGGTGGAAAATTAAGAGTATCCCTACAAAAGCGGGAGAGATGGAAGGACTGCAATAACGTAACTTCTTGCCT
Organism: Medauroidea extradentata; assembly: GCA_003012365.1. Classification (NCBI taxonomy): domain Eukaryota; kingdom Metazoa; phylum Arthropoda; class Insecta; order Phasmatodea; family Phasmatidae; genus Medauroidea; species Medauroidea extradentata. Next base: position 8,053 of record PNEQ01016537.1, read on the forward strand.
CCGCAAAATCCATTCTGGGATGTCATTTTCAAGAATGCAGCAACGAAGTTTATTGAACTAGCAATATTTTTTTGTGGGGTGAAGTATTTTGAACAAATACATACAGTGGAAGCGGATAAATGACCTTTGTTTGGCTCAAAATTAAGCGAAAACGTCACCCTCGATATAGGGTCTTGCATACGCAACAACAGTTTTCGGAAGTAATTTGCAAGAATACCTCAATAGTTTATCGAAATAGTAATATTTTTAGTAGAGTGAAGTAATCTGAATACATAGATACATTGGAAGTGGATATATGACGTTTCTATGGCTCAAAATTAAGCAACAACGTCACCGGCATTGTAGATTCTTGCTCCCGCAACAAGCGTTTTTCGAAGTTATTTGCAAGAATACCGCAAAAAAGTTTATTGAAATAGTAATATTTTTCAGTAGAGCGAAATATTTTGAATTAATATATACATTGGAAGCGTTTATATCACCTTTCTATGGCTCAAAATTAAGCAAAAAGGTCGCCGGCAATATAAATTCTTGCGCCTGCAACAACAGTTTTTGGGAAGTTATTTGTAAGAAAGTCACAATTAAATTTATTTAAATACGTAGTAGTAAATTTTTTTCAATAGAATGACGTATTTTGAATAAATGATACTCTGGACATGCATATACGACCTTCCCGTAGCTCAACATCAAGCATGAATTCATTATAGTGAAACACAAATATTGTCGGCAACGCAAATTAAGCACCAAGAATGTCAGTGGTTCGAAACTATTTACAAGGTACTATCGCAATGTTGTTGATTGAAATAGTAAAAATATTTCAATACGATGAATGTATGTCATGGTTGACATCCAAGACTTTTCTTCGAAACATTAGGCACAAATTTTGCCGGCAACAGTAATTCTAGTTGCCACAACATACATTTTGATAAAGCTGTTTGCCTCGGGACCTCGTCTTGGCAGAGAGCGACAACACACACATGTACGATAATGTGTGTGCAAGCACCTATCTGGAACTGGTTAGTTCAAAAACAAGATACAAGACGTGTCTAACCTATGTCACTTGTACCACTTTTGACAACTAACAAGTCAGAGCTTCTGAAGCTCGCTCAGCAGATGGGACGTGATGATAACACTACTCCCTTTGTTTTGCAATTCTTTCATTTCTCTAGCTCTGCCAGCCGCTTGAAAATAATCTGCCTGTATATCACATTCACAGAACTTTAAACCTACACAATGCTGTTTCCCATTTTTTTTCACCAACGTGTAGTAGTGTATCCAAAGCTGTTATTTACGGCCGAGCCGATTCAATTGCGTGTGCATGCGTGTGTGGGGGCGAGAGCACGTGTGGGCTAGCGACTCTCACTAGACGCGCTGTTAAGTGTCGTACTTCCCTATGCCATGCATATTTGTGCACCCGACGTTTGGCATTGAAATTAAGAACTGTCCTGCATCACTTGTTAAACGAATAGTTATTACTGTGTATACATCATTAAATCACATGATAATTATATTTAATAGCATTTAGTTAACAAAACTCAAAATATAATAAAGCTTAAATAAACACTACGTATAATCTTATACCACAGACACAAAGACAGACTACCATATCCAAGGGCATAATAACTCAGTGGTAAAAAAGTTACGGCGAGCACTAGGGCTGGGCGATTAAACGAAAATAACGATTTCGATTCGATTCCTTAAATAATTGAAACTGAATCGATCCTTTATTTAAGATTCGAAAAAATAATGAAACTTTGGTTAGGTTTGCAACAAGCAAAAATTTTCCTTAAAGAAGACATAAGTTACATTTAACATTAATGTCCGATACGTGGATTCTTGATACATCGTTTCTCAGTGGACCATTGAGAAAAAAAGGCGTATGCAAAAAAAACGATGCATTAGGTAAACACAAAAAATCTCAAACATAACCTCACAAATTACATAAAGTTTCATTTTTGGTACTATAACATATTAGAATACAGTTCTAGGGTAAACTTTAAGGCTTACGACATTTT
>PNEQ01016542.1:0-15682 GCA_003012365.1 Medauroidea extradentata
ATAAATGTGAATTTAACAGTGTTGTTTTGAAACTGCATATGAATCTGTTCATTTAGTGCATTGCAGCATTTACTCTCCTTTCAGTACTAGGTGGTCGGAAGTTGCCTCTGTAAGAGTTTGTTGTGAAGTCTAGATTGTTGATTATTCTTTTATTATAAGAACACTGTTATTTTTAATGTCACACTAAATTCATAGGAGCTATATCGAGTTTGGTATCAAACAAATCAGTATTTAATTTCCTGCAGATTATCTAAATAACTTATTTTTGTGTTTTGCACCTGTTAGAGTATATAAGTGTTTATTTAAATTGCTGTGTCTGAGAGGAAGTGATGAGCATTAGCCCAGCCGACAGGCTGGCGCCGGCAAAGGGAGGCTGGGCTGAAGCAAACCTCACCAAATATGGTCACATCTGTGCTGATTGGCCAGACGTTCTTAGATTTATGCTTGTATTGTTGGCATTGTGATTATGCTTAAAATTAGACATGTGTTATTAAGGGCGATGCCTACCCCAGAGCTCTTGCAGGAGCAAAGATAGGGAATTACATTATGTTACGTGTGACTTAGTGAGCATACCTGTAGAACCTACAACATGTATGCCTCCACTGACTTTTTTGTACATCTTGGTCCAACCCACATTGCTATAGGATCATTAAGATTGTTTAATACCCCTAAAACTCTGATAAAATAGATATTTTCATTATTAAAAAACATTTTTAAAACACCTCATAAATTTTTTCCCACATTTTCATTCTTGTAGTAATGTTTTCTCATCTCAACGCAGAAAAGGGTATTTGTCTGAAAGAAGTATTGTCAAAAGTGACAGAGCCCCACCAAATATTGTGTAATGTAACCTGTAAATACAGGCTTCCTTCTCACATGACAACCGTGGCTACTGGGAGGAGGGTGACTTACTCTTGATATGATGACCATGCTGAGAGAGCACCCAAGAACCACGGCGATCCCTTTCCTTTTGGTGCCATGTTTCTGGGATTGACAATGTCCTTAAGGTGACGAAACAAAAGTAGAGAGAGTATTCCTATCCTAAGGGTTGCTCTTTGCAAGTTGTTTGTATTGGACTTGGTGCATGTATGCTACCTGGAAACCTGTAGGGACTAACATAAAAAAGTGTCCAGTTTGCATAGGTGTTAATGAAGCGGTTGTTGCCAGAATATGAAATGATTAGTTCATACTGGTAGTTTGTGACATTAAAATGGAAGCAGTGACAGAGTTCTGGAGTTGTCTACACATGCAGCACTTACTTAACACATTCTCTTACTTAGCACTACAGCCTCTGTTAGTTACTCACTTCTGCATCACCCCGTGGTTGCCTGGTGCACAGGACAGTGTGTCGCGCAGTCCTGCTGATGTCACGAAAGTCTGGATTGGTGGCACCGTGATAATGTCATCGGTGTGGTAGGTGGCTGCATTCTTGGCCACTCTGTTTTGTCAGACATGGTGGCACTGGTGGCTTTCTGAACGGTTCTGTCTACTGCATCATAGGCAGTGTAGATGTTAGGGTTGGCAGCGTTGACATTGTAGGTGGTATCAGGACACTGATTTGAATTGACTCAGCAGTTAGAGTCAGTAGGTCGGTCCAATGGTTGGGGATCTACCATATTGTTCTGGTGTATGTGACGTACGTTGGCTTGCACTCCATGAACTCCCTACAGTCTTGTTTACACTCTGTTCTGCCTTGCACTTGTTAACTACTGCACTGAAGAAAAAAAACCACACACTGTACAAACACTAGACACACAATTTACAAACACCACACACACCACACACACCATACACATACTACACACTCAATTTACACTCACACCATACAAACACATACCACACAAACACAAACATCACAAACAGGGCTGCTTTATGAGAATGTAAGGCCCCACTTTTTTTTAGGTGCATTGATAATGTGCACTCGTAGGATCTCGTACTTTCCTTAAACGTTAGCTGCATTGTCATAGCTCTGAACTTGGCAATCCTGAATATCAAGGTCGTTCTTTACATGCACTTAAAATATTACCAATTTGGTTTAAAAGGGAGCATTAGAAACTCCAATTCATTTCAAATTATAATTTTTTTGTATTTTTGATCCAAAAGTGAGGCTTACTAGAATAAGGTGCCCAGGGCAAATACCACTTTTGCCCCTGTCTAGACGCGGCCCTGACCACACACACACACACACACACACACACACAAACACGTGCATGTTCATACGTGCATATTTAAACATACTTGTGCACACATAGACAAGAAGGTGATCTCATAAGGCTACTGGATTTCTTAAAACAGGCTAAAAACAGACTGTTACTGTTGTTACAGGTGAACTGTGCTAACAGAGGATCGGTGTGCGGGGTCGACGGAGAAACCTATGTATCAGAGTGTGCAGCCTTTGCAGCAAGAGTGAGCGTGGACTACCTGGGGCCTTGCAGGGCTGTGGGACTGATCACAGATGAAGCATTGCCACAGTGCGGGGAGAACGTAGTTTGCCCGCCACTGGCCCGGCCTGGCTGCCTGGGAGTCACTCCACCTGGAGCGTGTTGCCCTCTGTGTGGTGGGGCAGTCAAGCTGCTCTACAGCCAGAAGCAGGTCGACCGTGCCCTGCACTATGTCAGCCGCTCCATCGAAGCCCTGTCCGTCGGAGCCGTGCTGGCCGCTCTCGAGCGCCACGTGCAGGTTTGTCCCCTCTGTTTACAGCCATGGTGTTATTGTATTGTAACCTTTTTGTAAACATTTTGATGATGAACAGAAATTTATCAATGGAAAGCAATTCTATAGACATTGTTGCCAGATGTCACCTGAGAGCAACACAAATGGCAGAGTGATAAAAAAGTTGTGTACATCAATTTCCAAACCTCGTGAATGATAATATTGCTGGATATGACTGACATAAATACAGAACCATTACACTGCATATTTTTACAATAAAGAAATGGCAAAAAATCTAGCTTTACAACATGTGTTCAAAATGGCTTTTCATTTCAGTTGTGCATACATGTTGTTTGAGTGTGGTAGGGCTCTCACAACTTTGGTGTTGTAACAAAAGTCGAAGTTTTGTTTGTGTGATGCAGCATGTATTGCAATTGGTTGGTCAAGAAAGTTAACTTGACCGGCTATGGTTTGACAAACCAGTTCAGAACTGAGGTGCTGGGAACTGGCCCGTCAATACATCATGACCAATCTACACAACCCCTGTAATGTTTCTAAGGTGTGTACTACCGTCTGGGAGTGTACTGTATGTGACTGATTGTAAACTTACTGAACATAAATACTTATGCACTGTTATTGGTGCTGTTAGACTCCAGTGGTGGTAGAGATTGAAGTGGTGATGAAATTGGTGTAGTTGTAGGTTGGTAGGTGGTGTAGCTGTAGTTACTTTTCTTACCATTTCAGTTTAGCTCTCTCCTCTTTTAGCAGCATAAGTACAACAGCACCTAGCAAAACATTTACCTCTACTCCCCTTGGAACATCACAGCACACAAAACAAGCAGAACATATGGAATAAGTAGATGGTAGTAAAACTGATTTATTAACGAAAATTCTTAATTAGCTGACTGATTAAATAATAACTAAATGAAAAAGAATTAAATTAGACTGGTGAAGTAGTTACTACCACATCCTTACAACATTTAAATTAATGTAATTACGTAGGTGATTTTATAGCCGTTGAAAAATAGAGTTTATAGTAGGAAATTGATTGAGGTTATTATAAAATAAATCTAGTCCAAGATGGTATTAATTAGACTGTTTCTCCAACTGTTACTGCAGTGTTCACTAGTTAGTTCAGTAAAGCAAGTAATTAAAATATTCGCAAAATTAACAGTTCAGATTAAACGTATCAATTATGTACTAATGCTCCGGCATAGCTTAAAATTAAAATCTCAGTGAGGTGAACATGAGAGCCTTGATACTTCCGGACCTCTGGTCTTAAAGAGGCTTGCACAGACCATACGAACGTCGGACTTTAGCTGAGAAAAGCCATTTCTCACGGCACCAAAACACTTCAAAGTCGGTGATTACCTGGTCACAGACGTAGCTGATCTCGTGACGAATTAAGACAAGCTAAAATTCTGTGTCATACCGCTTGTGTGGTCCCGTGGCGTCAATGGCGTCACCTTTGGCGTCGGCGCGTCGCCGGCTTGGTTGCTTGAACACTTCAGCAAAAATTTAAGTTATGGTCGGATAACTCTTCCTAAAATGTTATTCCGACCCCTAGCCGTGACACTGCTATCTTGGCCCGCAAAAGCTAATCAAAATTAAGATGACGTTCGTGAATTTAACTGTAAAACGAGCGGACGCGAGCTGACACGCCCATTCGCGCCAGTCGCCGGCCAAGAATTCCATTCGAAGCATCGAAAAAACTTACAAAAACCCCGGCTATTTCTCAAGCCTAACTTGAATACTTCCAAAACCTCTGGGTTCGAGGCTAAAACGAAAGAAATCGCGGTCAAACCGAAACGAAAACTAAACAAAAAGAAAAAAACCTACATTCAAGACACAACAAAAACAAAACAAAATTTAAATAAAATATTGGATGTGAGTCCTGACCTGATAAAATAATGTAAATAAAATTAAAATAGCTAACTAGGAAGAGGCAATTTAACTATCATTCTAGCCAAAGAGAAAATGTAAACATTAGGTTAAAGACTACAACAAATAGAAGTACATAAATAAACAAAATATTTAGGTTAAGTTTAAAAACATAAACAAATTAAATAAATAAGCTATCATTCTATAGCGAAATGCTATACCCCCAGGTCTCAGTATCAGATAATAGCAAACATAGCATCAGAATACCTCACATTCCTACATCTCTACAGTTCGAATTTTCCCACCACACCCTAGTTCTGTCCCTGGCTGCTAGGGCAACAAACCACGCTTCCACCACCATCATTACTCAGCGTGCCTCAACTTGCCGCTTGATGAAGCTGGCTTAAACAATCAAAACGTCGAGCAACCGCGCAACAATGTGTTCGTCCTTTCTCTTTTGTATATGTGTGTCACTGTCAAGAAATTATTTAATTGGTTTACCTAGTGGCTAAAGTCTTCTTCACACACATTTTCTTTCAGTAACTGTACCTTTACCTACATATTTAGCTATGTACTGGCACAATTTTAATATATGCGATAAATTTCTAACAAACACAAAAAATTTTATAACTGCCCGCTAATCTTAACGTCTATACACCCATTTGCATTTACATATTCAGACGTGCCTCATGAACAATACACCGGATGAGTCAGGACAAAATGAGTTCATTTTGTGGTGGTGGCTTGTGAAAAACTAAGTCAAAATTATGTTTTAATTTGTCTGTAAAGTGATTTAATGGGACTAATGCTACCCTAAAATTCAGTATAAAAATTATACTTTAAATACTTTTAAAGTTAGCATGAAGAACTTTTATTGTTTCAAAACTGGTCGGAGTTTAGCTTGTTAATATGAAGTAGTTTTTGATTTTATGTTGAGAAATATAATTTTAACATCCAAATTTCACAGTAGCAGTTCTACTGTAAGAGTAGGTAATACACACTGTAGATAAATAAAAAAACAAATTTTCAACTTACTGTTTGTATATGCTATGTCCACACAATTGTTGAAATGTTGTGTGTTGGTTGGAAGAGCCTGGCTGCATGGTTGGTAACTCTGATGCAGGTGGCAGAGTGTGCAGTACGTGGCCATCTCACCATTGAGTCAGAACTACTGGTGGTGGTCCAGCCCACACGGTCACAGCCGTCGCAGTTACAGCTTGAAGCTTGTGTGGATGAGGCTGAGAAGTTGGCACACCTTGTACGAGTAGCCAGCCCAAGGATACTTAGCGAGCTGAGCCTCAGTGTACTGACCAGCGCTCGTGTCTACACCATGACCTCCGGCACTGCGGGTCATCCGCTCCTCTTCCCTTCGCAGCTGCTGGCCATCGTGGCCGTGTGCACTTGGCTGGCGCGCGCGTAGCAGTCGAGGAGCATGACCATGGGCAGTGGTGACAGCAGCTGCCCTCGTGATGTGTGGAGTGTAGGTGGAGGGGTTCGCACTTCGGATGCTCGTACTGTCTTGACCTCGACCATGGTCAATATCATCCGACTCCCCCTCCCACCCCTGTAATTGCTCAAACCTGTTACGATGGAGCACTTGTATACTGCCCGCAGGGTATCTGAAAGCTTACATGAAGTTACTACAGAGGTCAAGAAGCCATGAAAGTTAAAGTATAGTACAGTAGTACTACATAAAAGCGTGTGTGGCAGATATCAGGCTGTGGCATGTGTGTTGTTTACAATTGCCCTTGTTCAATGAATGTTACATTTGTTGCCAAGTTTTAAGTCATCCTGCGTGTAGTCTACCAAAGTGCCTCGGACACTTTTAAAAATATTTTTTTTTGGCAAAAATAAGGTTCATTATGACTTGGTGGAGTACTACCTGTTTTTTAGATGCTGCAAGTTGTACCATAACAATAATTTACTCACAAGTTTTCAGGAAACAGTAGAAACGTTCTGCTTACTTTGTGTCCTAAATTGGATTGGTACAGTACATAGGCTGCTGAGTTTGAGTGGAAGTGAAATATGTATTCTACTACTGTAATTCAGCACTGTTTTTTCATGCTATGAAAGCGTTTTTATAGAGATATTGCAGCAAAAATGTTCCACATTTATGCAAGTGGAGCAAGAGTACAACAGAAACCTGCTCTTATGTTTACTGCAGTGTTTCAGCCAGTAAAACGATAGACTGTTACTACTTAAAATTTTGTAAGTAAAAGCTTTGCCGTAAGACCAGGTGTCTGGAGAAAATTATAACAATTTTTTGTTTCTGTACATGTTAGATACAAACAAACATTAACATAATGTAATATGGTCAGTTTTTTTTTTTTTTTTTTTACTTATGGCTGCCATATGGAAATCAAATCTTTTTAATGGCATGAATTGCCCTGTTGTACGATACATTGTAAAGCCTTTGTCTGTTGATTGCCTAGCAGGTAGCAGCGATGTATTATCTAGTGTTTGCCTGACCGTCAGCTTCATAGTTCCCTTACTTGCTTGTGTGTCTACACGTGGGAACTGCTTCAAGATAAGTAGCCACTTTTAAGAGAAGTTCTCACCTGCAACTCAAATGGTTTTGTGTCCTACATATTCTTATTTACACAAAACTGTTAAAAATGTTATCAATATAGGCCTATTTGTTTATTAAAATAGAACAAACTTAAGACTACACTTATTTTGAGGGCCCATCAAAATAGCATTTTCAAGCAGCTATATGTGGCAATTTCAACATGAATCTTAAGACTTCACGCCATACTTTCCAAAAATAAAATTTTAGGGATACTTTTTAAAGACTCGTAGAAAAAAATTACTGCAAAACCATTGCATCCCAATTTAGTTCGCCATACATAATGGTGGCAATATTTTCAACATCCATACCAGTATGCCTCATGTTGCTTCCTTTTTTCATAGCCTTCAGCAGGTAAAAACATGTCAGGCAAGGATTTCTCTTAAATACACATCTATATTTTGCATTGCAAAGGTTGTTAAAAAGCTTCAAAAATCTAGTGCAATATTTACTTCAAAAGTATGTATTAAAAAAATTTTTTTTATTCTCTCACATTTATTTGACAAATACCTGCATAGAAATTTGTTTTAATTTATAAGATCACGAGATCCGAAAGTTTATTAGTCAGCAATACAGTACTTTAAATGATGGAAATTTATTGTTAACAGCTGCAGGATAATACATATGTAGTCTTCCATTAGCTTTTGCACAGTCTAGCAAACTAGACTAAAATAAAAGTTATTCCTGCAAAGTTAGGTGTAGGTTTACTGTAGTGGTTCAACAGTTACCTGCATTGCATTCATTTCTATTTATGTGCTGTTAGGTGTCGTCGAAGTTGATGATACTACAATTAATTTATGCAAGTATGATGTATGCCACTTCATCAAGAGCTCACTTTGCTACTTCCAGACACTGTTGTTGCTATGTTTCCATTGTGAAATATTCCATGAATAGTGCGAACAAGCAAAAAAGGTCATGATTTTGCCAAGTGTTTCACCAACAGGAAGTAGTGGTCAGAATCAGGCAGCGATTATTTCAGGTGCCCTTCTGAGGAGGAAGCTTTTGCCATAGTCCCTCTTCAAAAAAACATCAGAAATGTAATTTACGTTACACCATAATTTACTGTGGAAAATTTTTACTGTTGCCCTCCCAACTAAGTTACCCAAGACAAATGAAAACACTTGGTAAATGGCTAAATAAACAACTTCAGTACCGTAAAATGGGGTAACTTGGAACACTTTCTCAATAATTTTTATTTTCTAAGCAAGTCTATAGGAAGTAAAATTTAATATATTTCCACGCAGATGTTCATTGTTTGTAGAGTTTTTCAAATTAATTTTCTTTATATTCAAAGACTGTCATTTGTAGGAAATACAATTTTTAAGTATTTCAGGTGTTTTACAGTAGGCCTAAAAGTATTAGTCGTGAGTAATTTAAATGTGACCACTGAGCCTAATTATTACCAATGTTATAAATTCAGTGGTGTTGTGTAACATACGTTAAGATGCAAAGGTCATACTGACGTCTTTCAGGTGTGTTAATAGTGCCTTCTTTACACAAGACATTTCTTACATTTCAAAACCTTGTTTACTGTTGTGCTCATTTTTGAAATGTTTAGATACGTCTAGTTTTCCTGTAGCAACACTTCTCTCATGTTAGTGTAACATTACTTTTGTACCTAGTCTTACACTAGTTTAGTAATTTTTTTATCATCAACTACTGATGTCAACTAGTCACAGTTGACAGCAATGGTGGCATGTAATGGCAAAAAAATGTCAAAAGTGCCAAAGTTATATATGTAATTTGCAAGCAGGAAATAATGAACCTTACCAGAACTGAAAAAGCCAAATAAATGACTGTGATATTTAGTTCAAGACTACCACAATAAGAAGTCAGTGTATTTGAATGCCAAAGATGTATATAAATTATGGGATGATGTAAAATAATATCATGTAAATGGTACGAAATATTGTCATTTTCTTCCCACACAACGTGATGTACAAATTCTCAAAAATAATTTTTAATGTATTTTAAAAACTGCTAGTCTTGTGCCAATGGATAAATATGTTAGCAAATAGTGATTCAATTGTACAATTAATTTCTTTATTTTACCAGTTGCAATAAGTTCAGAAACAATTTTTTTTAAACTAGTTTTGTGCCAAACGGATAACTGTTTGTTGTTAATTTGTATTTGTTTGGATTTAACCAGCGGTTATGTTATTAACTTCTACCAAAAATTTGTTTATGTTACCATCTATACTTTCATACAATTTATGAAAGTTTTTTAACAACTTCATGAAATGTGATAAAAAGTTATAAAATAAAATTTTATTTGATTAAAATTTTGTAGCCTTTCTTAATTGAACTTCCTAAAGATTTAAAATATGTAGTGGGTACAATAGTAGCAACAAAAGTGCTCGCATATGTTCAAAGGGTTGGACATTTTGTAGGCACTGACAAGATTGGAAGCTGCTTTGGTAACATACTTAGTGTTGGTCGTTCGGGCTCTCATTATCTCCTTGGTGCTGAAATCATCATAATGATTCATAAAACACAATTATGTTATAACGTGATCCTGAACACTACAGATCAATCTGTCCACAGATGCTTGTATCAGCCACCATAGTTTCAGGAAATTATTTCTGATTACATCTAAAAATTAAATAGAAACATGTACTCACAGAGTATAATGGAGGTTAACACCTACACACACGAAAAGGACGACACATTTTGCGCGGAAGCGCGAATCACTATGTTTCGCCACGCATGGCTTCGTCGGGCGAAGAGAAGACACTGTAATGTCTGAATATTGTTTCACACTTATAAGATTTACCCAGCAGTGAATGTGGTAAGGAAGCTGCTTACATGGGAGTCTAACTGACAGCAAGGATAAAGATTATGTTGTAAAATTATGTCAAGTGTGACTCTGTACCTGTTGAAACTACGCATGTGTCACCTATGCTTTTTTTTTTCTTTCTTTGTTCCCCCTCCCCTCCATCATTTCAGTGTGGTTCACATTGCTACAGGATCTTTTAGATTGTTTATTCAATGCCCTGAAAACTGTGAACAAAAAATTAATTTTATGCCAAAAAATCACTGGAAAACACACGTTTTGTTTTGAATGATAAGGTATGACAAAGACTGCTAGGCAGCTAATTATGCATTAAAAGTGCAGATAAACACTCACAATATACTGTGGAGCTAGATAGTTAAACATATCAACAGGACGGCACACAATACTGCTCGACAAACCTAAGTGTAGCCCTGGCTAGGGGAGGTAAGAGCACTAGTGTTCTGAGGTCGCCATGTGAAGGCAAAGGAGGGGAATGTCTTGGACCCTTCCCTGTACACTCCGTTCAAATTGTAAGCGATCATCTTCAGTAAGTCTAACAGACCTGTGCAACCCATGAAATGAATGTTTTTATTGGGAATAATCTGGGAAAACTAAAGTTTTGATGATTGGTAGAAACTAATAGCGGTACTTATTCCCTAATATCTCCGCCCCTTCCTCTAGTGCTTTTACCCCAACATCCCCTTAAAATTTAAACAGCCGACTTTTACAAAATGGTTGATATTTGCATAACAAACTGATGTAACAGGAAAAAGTTTTTCCTTTTTTGATTTCTTAGAGTAAGTTTTTATAAAATAAAAAAAATGGTTAAATTTATCAGTTTAACATACGTATTGTGCCATCTACTTTCACAAATTAATGCATCAAAGAAAACAATCGCAAGAAATGTCGCACATATTAGTGATACAACTGAACAAAAAGCATTTCAGTACAACATTCCTAATCATATGACTTATGTAGCATAAAATACATTTTAATTAAACTTGTAAACAAAAATACATATCATTATCACCATTCACATATGATACCTAATAAAGACCAATAAATATCAAGGAGAAGCCTAATTAATTATGATTCTACAAAGGTGCTATGTCTGGGTACAGTAGCTATTACTAGCACATGTACAACTGCTGTTATGGGACACGTATGCGATCGACAGTATGTTTTGTCTACGAAAATTTATTATCAAGAAACATCTATTACTTTTACGTTTTTCAGACATATCTTCTGATAAGCCACAACGTTCTCTCGGTGCATACAAACACCCGTTCCTGACACACAGTTTCTGTCGCATCGGTGTTTAATACTTTTCTACAATGTATTTTGTATGTAACAGTAATATACCTTGATGCTCTGTGCGGAACGACACAAGCTGGAAACAGCTACACACTTGCTTTCACTTTTGAGCTGACGAGACTACGCGCTGCTTGTCGCAACGGTCATGCTACTTGCTTGCTATTGGCTGGAGGTGTGTAGTGAGATGGAGAGTTGGAGGGTGAGGTATGTCAGAGGGGGGCCGGCTGTAGTTCACATATTTTCCAGGGATGCACTTAGGTTTATCGAGCAGCACGCGGAACTGTGTTTCACAACCTTTTGCTGAACGAGTTGTCTTCCTAGGGCGATGAGCAGGCATTTTGTTTCCACATTTCAATTACTGTAATAATACCATATTTTCGTCTTCTCAGTGAATAAAATGTTTTTTGTCTGAAAGTGACTTTATTAGCAGTAACTTTGGGCTCTTGTTCCTTTGGAACACTTTACACAATTTTTATTTCATGTAGACATTTATTATTTGAAATTTATCGCATTACTCAGGGGCTGCAATGTATGCGAAAACAATTTTTTTTAATGTCCAATAGTCACTCCGTGTGTCCAAAGTCGCCCACCACCGTGATTGGGAGGGGGGGTGGCGGCTATGCCATATACTGCGCAGGCAGACACTTGAAGTCAGTGTATTTGAGCCTTTGTTGTATGGAGGATTATGTACGTGGTCACTGTTGATCATAAATATTGCTTCCGTTATAAGAGAGTACTATGTATTTTACAAGAATTTCAAGAACAATATAGTAAAAATGATTTATTGAATAACAAATATGCCATGTTTATCTTAGTCTATGTTGATTCTGATTGGAAATATCCGACGACTGGGTACAGCTGATCACGTGACTATTACTACAGAGTAGATTATACTTGCTTAGTTTTCGTTAACGCCTTCTCAGAGTTCTTTGTGTTGGGTTACAACATTGTATTGTTCGTGCAAAACTAGCATATATCACTGACTTCGAGAAAGTCCCAACATGCCATCTTCTGTATGCTCCTACCTCCATTTCCACCACTTAGAGTATCGTAAAATGTGACTCGCACCAAATATAATGTAACACAGAAATCCCTGGCTCTGTGCTAGCCTAGGCTCTCAGGCAGGCAGAACCTGCAAGTTAATAAACTGTTTGCAAGGGCGTAGCATAAAGGGAGTGGGGAGATACTGGTTATAAACCCCCCCCCCCACAACCCCTTTACCCTACATGTTTAGTTTTAAAAAAAATTACTAACAAATTCAAAATATTTTTGCCAGTAGAATACTCAATTTTTTGTAATGAAAACTGTTAAAATAGCGCTACTTTGCACCTTGAAATCCAAATTATCCCAGGAGAGGACCCCCTGCTTTAAATAGTTTGTCGGTGTTCATTCTATTATTCTCCGGTTGATTCCCTTTCCCCTCTTTACACAAATCCTTGCCGCACCACCGACTCTCTGCCAATATGACAACTGTATGCGTGAAGTACCAGACTCGACCCGTACTTGCTGTGCCTTGGTGTATCCTAGTCGTGTACTGTTGGGTTGCTGCTACTGTTTAAATACCTTGTTGCACTACGTCATCTCTGGTACTGATGCTACTTTGACAGACACGAGATCAATGAGTGCGTGAGTGAGTGATTTTGGTCAGCGCTTAACATCGAGGTCTTTAGCGCTGGTAAAGGGTGACATGAGGTTAATATGGAGCAGTACCGTAATGAAAGGGCGGGGGAAACTGGAGATCCCCGAGGAAACCTGCCAACCAACGACATTGTTCAGAACAATTCCCACATGCGAAAATCCAGGGATCGACCCCGCTGGGAATAGAACCCAGATCACCTTGGTGGGAGGCGAATGTTCTGACAATTCGGCCACCGTGGCTCCACGAGGTCCAAGATCCGATATACGTAACGATGCTCTAGGGACAGTGGCGACTTGTGGATTGTCGCCACATAGGGTTGCAGTTGTCGAGAACTGGGCTGTGTGCTAGTTGTTGACAACCTCTGACACACTGGTCTCAAGGTGCCGCTTATTACTGAGCTGCAAAAAGAGTCGGTAGCGAGTAGATACTTTACAGTCACTGATGGATGATTCATCTGTAGTGTACAGTTGTATATGCAGCACTACCTGGCAACGACCCAGCCTGTGACAACTGAATAAATTTCACTGCTCACCAGAGCCAGGGTACAACTACACAGCTCTTTAGATTTTGTTGATAAGTAATGTACACAATTTAAAAGATGCAGAATTTCCAATTGGAAAATGCTTAACACAATTTTAAAGGAGTCATGACAGGAAGACTGCATCCAGCTGATAATTAGTACTAAAGGCAATATACTACTCATCAGGAAGCTAGGCAACTGCATTCTTGGCGTGAGTGTACAACTGTCCCTTCAAAATGGCTCTCCTTCGCCCCTTCTCCCGGAGTCCTCTTCCTCCCCCTCCCACTCTGACTCAGGACTACCTGCAGTTAAACGACAGCGTTCGGCACAATTTAGTGTTGAAAGTTCTATGAGAGGTTAACAACTTTTTGGGTTAAAATGAGTTGGTTTAACTGAAAATGTAACAGTCGTAAAAAACATGAAGAGGGATAATATTAATTAGAACAGGTATATAATGCTCTCGCTTCAGTATCACAGCAGTTCCTAAAATTATGTACAGTACCAAGCGAGGTGACACGTGGGCTCGCATTCTGGAGGAACCAGGTTTGATCCTCAGCTGCGGCCATCCTGATTTCGGCGTACAAGTTGTTGCAAATTTCTTTATCACGAAAACTTTGTATCTGTACTAACTAAACCATGATTTTAACATTTTCTTATCAATTCATATGTGGTCACGTATATACCTAACTCTTGCTACGCGGATTTAAGAAACAGACTTAAATTTTACATAAATGTCCGAAATCGGTAAGGGATCTGAAATGAATTCAATTACTTGAAAGTTAAATTGAAAATAATAATCAGACTGCACTAACGATTTTACACATTTCGTACAATTTTGTTATACGAAGAATTTCATTAAATAACTTTTTGTAAGTTATAGAGTTATGATACTGAAGCAGCTTGATTTTGTTCTTTTGAAATAATTTTTAATATGCTATTATTTAAATGAGCATTAATTTTCATTCCCGCAGATTGCCGCACAGATTTCATACCAAGGGACATATAAGGTAAACTTTATTAAATGCTATAAAATAACCAAGCCTAACCCAAGATTTAACAGACATTTAGAAAAATATTTATATTACTGATGTTAGATGTTTGTAAAAAAATTTAGTTTTTATTTGGCCTATGTAAAATTGGCAAATGTCAGAATTCACTCCGATCCTAAGAGTATGGACTTATCAGTCTCGTCCAAAGAGAGATATCGTAATACAGCTACGAATAAAATATGTGGTGTTTAAGCAGATATATAATTCAGTTTTTATTTTAAGTCGTCACATCTTCTAACATTTTAGAATAGTTTGAAGCCAACTGTTTGTCCTTATAGTCTATTAAAAATACAAGACTAGTAAAGCCACCTGCTTACGGCAAAAATATTTCTGCCCTAATTTGTTTCTACTTTATGTACATTATCTGCAGCTCTGTTTTAAGACTGTTAAGTGAGTTATCTTCGAGCACAGGCGTAGCTAAATTAACTACACCAAACCAAAATAAGAAAACCATGTCTCTGTGATGTGAGAGCAGAGCCTCTAGTCGTGTGCAGTAAAAACATCTAGTGAGTAACCATGTAGCAGAGCTGCATACAGTGGCGGTGCGTAAGGCCGTGCTCTCGTGCTGTAGCACTGAGTAAACTTTTACAAAGTTATTGTAAACTTAACTTTATTAAATTTCAGGTAATGTGACACAATTTGTACTTCTAACCTTTCTTTATAAGATATCGACTGCTTTGCGCTAAGTTTTATAGGCGGACGGAATTTTCTCAAGTAATTTCGTTCGTGTAAGCCGCCCTTTTCTATGGTGTAAACCTGGCTTGGTGCTCCCACGGACTAGCGCACGGCTGTCACTCCCCTTTCCTACCCCCTGTCCTAGCCAGAGGCGTAGAGAAACGCGGGAACCTCGCCTTTATCAATACCTGCTCCGTGCAATGAGCACAGTAGCCCTGCTAGCTACTGCGCAAGCGCGCGACAGTTACGTCAGCGCGTTTGACAATGATGGCCGCTCGCGTCGCGCACGTGTTCGTACATTGCAGACTTGTAAACAAAGTAATTTTTGGTGTCGCATGGACGTGTAGCTGACTTAGAATAACTTTTATGAATAGTACGTAACTATGTATTATTATTGTAAGTTGTGGGCGTCAATGACGTGATACTGTGCATAAATAACGAACTGCCGCAGAATCTATGTTATTAGTCTTTTTGGCGCAATGGCTACATTACCGACGCTTTATGATGGAATAATTTGGTAAGTCGAATTTTACAATATTGATTCATTTTTGTGAAAATTCTGTGTTGCTTGACGGTAAGTGGAAAATTATTTTAAGGTTTGTGTCCGTGGTTT
>PNEQ01016543.1:0-15681 GCA_003012365.1 Medauroidea extradentata
TAACTTTGTACCTGAATTTAATTGTTTTATATGGGTCTTTTTAAAAGATTTTCCAAGATGCAAATATCTTGTGCACACAAATAAATTACGAAACTTAAAAATTAATTTTTTTCTATGTCTGTGATAACATCCCTCAAATTTTTGCACCTGTAAAATCTGTCTCCATCTTTTATTAATTGAACATCCATTTTGGGTTTCACTGTGACTAAATTTTGCTCCTATTAATTTTTCATCTGTCATAGTTTTTGCATAATATTTCAAAAACGTCAAAATTGTCATATTACGGTTTAATGCACGCCACTAAATCCAACTGGCATACCAAACAGAAAATAGTGTACAGTGAAAAACGATGTTGTAGGCTACAAGGTATCCTATACAAAAACAAAAAAATTAAATACTTTTTGTACTAAAAACTATTCCTGAAATTTTAATTAAAAATTAAATATAAATCAATTTTTTAAAAATACAAAAAATTTCTATTTCGTTTTTATGTCGGAGATATTGCAGCCTATAACATCGATATTCACTGTAAATTTTTTTTCAGATTGGTATTTCAGTTGGTTTTAGTGGCGTACATAAAACCGTAAAATGCAAATTTTGACTTTTTTTGAGTTACTACGCAAAAACTATTTGGGGCATGAAAATTCATAAGAGCAAAATTTAGTCACAATTCGTGTCCAAAATGAGAAAAAAAATATCCGGTTCAAATATAAAAAATAAATACGGCGTTGAAAACAGATGTAGACCGCATCCTTAAGAGTGTTGCATGGTTCGACGTCTGTGAGAATTTGGTATAGAGAAACCCATGCATATTAAATTACATTTGGAGAAGAGAGTTTTGAAGATAAATACATGAAACAAAAACCAATTTGTGGGAAATGTTATTGTGAATCACTGTCCAGGGCGAAATATATTAACTCTCTTTTTATTTTTTTCGTCACATTGTTAAGCTTTCACAATGTACCAGAAAAAAATGCAATACGTTTTTGGTACAAAAGGGTTCAGCAGGCAAGAAATATGGATTTTTGTACACAAATAGTCCGCAGTGGCATATATCTATGTTAAACAGGAACTTCAAAAAAAGCGAATATTTACTTGGAGCAGGGATAAAGTGTACAGAAGAGCGAGCATACGATCGCTGGGAAGATGGGCGTCTATCGGGCGCAGGGAGGCGAAGCACCGACTATGTCAAGGCGAGTGAAGAGATAGCAGTAAGATAATCCCCCGAGGATGTACGAAAGTGATTATTGATTGAAGGGGAAGGTGGCATTTGTCCTTGAGATTTTCTATATTTTGTTTTGCGACAAGCCGCGGGACAGAATTCCACCGACAATGATACTTATTCAAGTTCTCATTTTCCCTCCCCCGCCACCAACTGCAGGTGTCTTCCTCCTAGATAGCTCACGTAGTGCCAGAGCGCAATAGTTATCGCTGTGTAGTGTGGACAGCTACATAAAATACCACCCGCACAACAAAAAACTATAGCAAGCCAACCAAACAACAGTGTTGAGGTAGCCGCCTACATCACGCTTCAAATGCGTTGTAGTGTGTCCGAAAACAGGTTTTTTTCTACGAAACTATTACACGTGTGCCCATTGTGCCAACGTACGAAAAGAAAACACTCTTCAGACTAGGCCTGAACGTCATAAGACACTACGCTCATTAAAACACTGTTTGTAAACCCTCCAACATGGCTAAAAACGGCCTTTTCAGACTTCCTTACTTCGAACTGTACTAACCGGATGTATGTGAAACTCAGATTGCGATGAACACTGACCTTTGCTACAGACGTTCCACCAATAAAATTGTATGGTCACCGCTTAACGTCCCATACTAAAAACTGTTCAGCGGGAACCTTGCACGCTGTTTCAGAGCTTGGCCCGTTGAGGAGATGCGGCTTTTGATGCGCGTTTCAAGGTTGCCTTTATGTTTACGTCATTTCTGAGCCTCTAACGCGCAGGTAGGCGGCGCCCTTAAGAGTAGTCCCCTAAGGGAAGACTGACGCCAGTTCAACGCCTTGAACGGGCGCGGTCTATATATTGAATTTTTAAAATTTTTATTTTCAGTTTCAGCATTTTTTTTTTTAATTAAAATAATTTTTATTCTGCAATTTTATGAGCATGTCATTGTAGCCTGCAATGTATTTATCCACTGTGATTTTTTTTTTTCAGTTTGGTATATCAGTTGGTTTTAGTGTGGTCGTTAAAACGGAAACACACAAAATATGACATTAACAAGCCATTACGCGAAAACTATGAGAGATAAAAAAATTTCATAAGCGCCAAATTCAGTCACATTTTGTGTCTAAAAGAAGAAAAAAAATTGTAGTACAAATAAAAAATAAAATAATGATGATGAAAATTGCGGTAGACGGCGCCCTTAAGGGGCTGTGAGGGAAGTGTAGAGTAAGAGTTACTAGATTGTAGTAACAGCTGGCCACAATACTACGTTAGTGTTCGTGTTCCGTACACAAAAAATTCAAACCAATGACGACATTATAACATAATAACAGCAAATTCCAGATTATATGACTAGTTGTAACTAAACAATTAAATTCGAAAAATTTTATTTACTTAAGTAATTGTCTTAAGAACAAAAAATATGGTAATATACTTTTGACTTTTCGTGTGAAAATTAAGTTTAAGAGCTGTAATTGGGTTCCGAGAAAACTGAACAGGTGCGAAATTTTATTTGAGATGTTTCAGCAAAAAATTTAATCTTTTGGGATTAAGTCGAACAAAGAGTAACATGTAAACGCAAACAGTACTGATAGTACTGACAGTGTATCGAAAACATATGCACGTGCCCTTTAGTTACGGATCTTTAAATTTTGAAGTTTAGGTTCACTGTTTACAAGTGGTTTTTTATCCTTTTTGCACTGCGAAATGTCTAACATCTGTAAAATTTTGTCTCATAAAAGAAGTTTAATTTGAAATTATTTGAGAGACATAAATTCTCTAAAATTTAATTACCTTTTCTGTTTATATATTTCATTGTAGCCAACGAAAGTCCGGTTCGTATCCTAAGATTGCATTACAACTGTTATCGTACTTTGTCGGAAATACTACCTGGAAACGAAGAAAATATTTAACTTGGCTGAAACGTTGAATCTTTAAATCAACTTCCAAATTTTGTATTTTGCATCATTCGTCCAATGACGTAGATCGGAAACGGCAGAGCGAAGTTCACGGTAAGTATTTTGTCAAGAAATATACTCAGAAACATAGTAACCAATAATATTCACATAATTAGCTCATCTATGCAGTATTTTTGGTTACAGCGTTGTTTTACTGAGCAGAGAGGTTTGTTTTTTTTTAAACTCTGGAGTAATAATGTCGGAATGAAGTAGTTAATGTGCAAGAGTAATGTTAATTTATTGAGTAGCCGGTATGTACTTGAGAATTAATCTGAATATACAGAAAATTGATTACAAAAATAAAGGCTCAGTCAGGAAGGTGTCTGTATCACGTACTTCTGAAAATCGGTGGGTGCCTTAATTATATAGGCTATACAAAATTGCTTATTGTAGTATGTTGGTGATACCTCACCAGACTATGTGATACTCTGCCAGACTGTAAACCACTTAAATCACTTCTTCGTAGAAGTACCGTTAAAATTTGTGGGAAATGGAATCTAAGATATTTAAGTCAGAAACACTAAACAAGTACTTGAAAAAAGTAAGTAAACATAGCATATCATAACATATATTTTCTCACTTTTGTTTACACGGAATTTTTAAATATTTCTATTCTTTACAGTGTGAAAATACGAATGTACTACTTATCAGCAGAGATTATGGTATATCGCGAAAATTAATTATACGAATAATATTCTTGAAAACGCTGCAGTTCCTTGTAACGTGTATGATTGGGGGATAAGTGTCTGACTCAACGTAGCTGTATTCAAACCAATAACAGGCACTAAATATTACAATAGCCGGATTCTTATTTGCTCAGTCAAAAAGGGTAACAGCTCCAAGCACAAGCTAAAGCCAGTAATCTTATGCCAAGCTGAACGTGTGTTAAAATCCAGCAACAGTCTAGTTTTCCCGCGATAAACCACCATCTCTACTTATCAAACTGTACCTCATATTTGCGGTGTAAATCTGTAGAGAAACGAGCTACAAATGAGTCATTTGGTAGCACCAGACCACTCGCGTATATTTTTCGCGGTAACCGGAAGTTTGTGGCTTGCAGACAAATAGCGCCAGCACATCTCTCCAGCAACGTGTAAAATCGATTTAAAGACTAAGATACCACTAAAACTCAGTCATGAACTGTGGTAAAAGTAAACTCAAATATTTGTAAATACGATGTCTACCGTTGCGTGGCTATATTTCAACGTACGTATTATGAAGTCTAAAATGTATTATCTCTGCATCGTGAGAGTTTTCCAACCGCACTGGTAGGTCCACAAGTTCCGAGATCAAATCTCGCGAAGGCCAGGTTTGTGTATTTCGATGAATGAGTAAGCCAAAGTTTGCTTTGAACGTTAGGGCTATACATCCTCATTACGTCTCTTTGCAGATAAATTGGGACGTAAGTAGGAATAAAAAGAGGCTAGGGTTGCGTGAATAAATACGATAATATTGCCTATTTAACATATTACATATGATTATTTCAATAGATTAAGTATTATTAGTTTTTTTTTTCAGACGCGGGGATCATACCGAATGATACTGGTAGTTGGCGGGTTTTCCCGGCCATTCCGTTTTCCCTCGCCCCTTCGTTCCTTCGCTGCTCCATACTTAAGTCACAAGCACTGAAAACTTCCTGTTTAGCGCTGAATAGTCTCTCTTCATTCTTGCATGCACTTTGTTTACGGTGATAGCTTAAAAGGCTTTAACCAAACAATGAAGAGTAACCAGAATCTCGCCTTATATCGGGGGCCGCCGCGCCGTTGCGGCTGTAGTCAGAGCTCTCGCTTCCTACCAAGATCATCCGGGTGTAATTTCCAGTACACTCTATATAAAATATCCCAATTAGTAGTTACAATCAGTGAATTGACAATCACTGAAATTCAAGTTAATTATCGGTTTCCGACTGATCAACTTACAGGATTCACAGAAAACCAGTTAATAGGCAGATGAAATTCACTGAAAATACGAGGAAAATCACTTTTAAATCAGTAGTATTAGGTCTCTGGAAACAATAAGCACTTTTTCACTAACTTTAACTGTTCTTTTACAAACTAAAGGTCTGGTATTTCACCATACTGGTTCATTTCTCACTAATTTAAGTTTAGAGTGAGAGGTCGACCGAATTTTTGCCAGTGGGAATACTGCTGGAGTGGTTGGGGGGGATGGTTCTCGGGGAATTTCCAGTGTTTCCAGCCCTTATTTTCAGCGCTGCTCCATGCAGGTACTATTCCACACTTCACCAGCGCTAACAATCTTGACGATACTGTAGCCTCCTGCCCAGGCAGTGGTGCGGTGATCAAAGCTTCGGCTGTTAAAATATTCGGAAACTGCTCAGCGTGTAAAAGTTATGTTTGCTTAGGAATATCATTCAAAGAACGTTTCACACGTGTCTACCCATTTCAGGATACTCTTGTTTGTTAAAAGTTAATTTTTACACTGACGAAACTGGCGAAAACTTAGGTTCTTGTGGTCCAAAAAGTATGAAAATATTTTGTAGCGGAATACGTGTACAGTATATCTTTACGTTTAATAATTCGTCATAAAATCGCACCCTTATGCAAACCAACATATCTCAAAGTAAGTCATTTTGAGATAAATGCATTTGTGCATACATACATGCTCTCAAATTGTATTAATGATGTCAGCGTAATATCAACACAACACAAAATATTTTGATATTGCACTGAAATATAAACAGCTGTTGTTTATCATCATGCAACATAAATACTAGAAATGTTAGTCTAGCACTAATAATTTCTTTTACTTGGCAAAAATGTTGAAAACAAAAAAAAATTGTTTTTAATGTTTGGAATGCCTTATTGGTTATGTTAGTACTGTAGTATTAGGTAGAAAAAACTATCCTGTATTTCACTGTAATACTAACTAAAGAATGTTGATTTTTGAGTTATGTTTGTAGGCGTAGGGGCGTGAAATGTTGCAACTGAACGTCTCACAGAGGCATGATGCCCGTGCTGTGTCGTCCTTACCATTTCCGATCTTATATACTTCGAATGCGCAATATATGTTCAACCAGGCGGCTGTGCTTCACTCCTTAGTTGCCTTATACTTCAGTTTAATTTATGTATCCTTCTACGGCGTGGGTGGCATTTACGGTCCAGTGAGTCAATATCTTATTGGGTGCTGCTTGAGCTGCGGTGCACAGTTAAATAAATTACATCTTTATCCCTCTACCTCTTGGGAGAACTTTCATTTTATCCTCCTCTACCCGCTTAGTATTCGCTAGCGACATTTTAATTTATGGCCCTTATGCACACGCTTGTTAACGCAAGGTCAAGCATCTAATGGAAAAACAAACTCTTCCACCAAGATCGAGTGAGTTAGTTACAGTAGAATGACGTCACCGAAGAGAAATATTACCGTCTTCTAAAATGTATGCTAGTTTACTTCAAACCCACATTTCTATCAGGCTAAAGTGCAGTCATAAATAACGTGTCTGAAATTTTTCCATTGTTTCTAAAAAAAAAAAAAAAAAAAAAAAAAAAGCTTTCTTGTTATATAAACTTTCACACACGTAGGCTACGTATTACTACCCTCTAGCGTAAATTAAGCTACATATAATTTCCAACCAAAGATATCAGTTCTACGTCAGTTATTTCAGAATTAATTAATATTTAGTTTTGGTTGAGATATTCTCAGGATATTTAAAGAGGCCGCCTTCACGGCAGTCAACCGTGTGGAGATATTCAGCAAACCAACAAAATTTTCTCATTTCGTTTATCAGCATTGACAATGTTTGCATGTTCGAATGAAGGATCTGGTTTCTAAACAAATAAACAAGTTAAGACATGGCGTGGAAAGTAGGTTAGTTTATTGAATGAGTAAGTCTATGAAACGCTAGGGTCATCATTTTGCTGCAGGGTTGGAAAGAACATGTGTTTTCTCATAGTAGAATTTGGCACTAGACAATTTTTGTCACTAGTTGCGATGGTTTTGCTGACGCGTCTAACAAAATACGTAACCTCAGTGACATTAAATTTAACGTGTCGTGGCTAAAATAGAGGTCATATGATTTAATTTTAACGTGAGAAACAAACCAATTTCGGTTTTAAAATTATCAACTCATGTATTTTAATGTTCACGAAAATGCCGTCATTGGTAAACTTTAGCCCTTACCGATATCAGCGCAACGTGCAGGAGAAATTGTCCCTTGCCGAACTTTTTACGTATACGTATCTAACCCGTAGTAGAAATAACCTTAACTAAACGTACCAGTATGGTTGCCAACTGCACAGCGCAGACAGTTAGACGAGTATCCAGACATGTGTTTTCTGAGATGAATGTAAATGTTGCCACTGACTCACCTGACTGGGTTTGGACCGAAGCGCAGGCTGATAGCGTCTCCGCATGCGTCGCGGACAGCACACGCACAGGATCCGTACGAAGGCCCTGAAAAGAAAAAAACCGCACTGATTACTACACACGTTCATCTGAGGAGAAAACATTTTAAACCAAACTTAACCACACTATCAAATCTTACAGGAAAGCGAAAATCAAATTTGTTAAGATATAAAACAAAATTAAATACGGCAGGATTATTGCACGTAATCTAGACTGTATATTTATGGGTATAAATATTTCGTGTTAATTTTACATTTAGTTCGTTACTGATGGAACAATGGCAATATTTAGTTCAGAATGAATATTATTGACGTACTGTCCGGGTATCACAGTAACAAACACGTCATAGATTAAGAAGATACTACGGTTGGTTTGTGCATCGTTATGCTATCCATATTATTTAGGGTAATCTGACCAAACATCGTGATATAATATCGTGTTAAACCATTTTGCGGGATTCACAAAATTTGAAAAGATCTGTACACTGAGTTCACACGGTTACCAACAAAGAACTGGCAATGTTAGTTTCGGCAATAAGTGACAAACGTATCAAATATAAGTCTGCAATTAAAATGTTCAACATATTTATTTTACTTAAGTTTGAAGCCTTAGCATCACGAAGTAGGGTAGATTTACTCTATGTCTTCACAGTCGAAAAACGCATAAACGCCAGGAACTCAGAGCTGGCATGCGGATTGCATATGGCATCAATAGTAATAAACTTGTCAGAGGCGGAATTTTGTAACTCCATGACCTTCCGATAGACAGCAGATGTTTCGTCCTTGTTATAGAACTAAATCACAGTAGGGTGGACATGTTCGGTTATGAATGAAAATACACATTTTTATAAGATTTTTAATCTGACAGGTAGGTTTTTTATTCAATTTTACAACATATTAGTATGCAACACACCAACCTTTCATTTAAAATGTGTTTTGCTCTTTTTCGCATTTTTGTGGCCGTGACTGGTTTTGAAATGTGCTCCTAATATTTACTTCCGTGCTTAAAAAAGCTAAAAACACGCCTATTTGACACAATAGTGTAGTTTCACACTGTAAATAAAAACACCCACATTCAACAGACATAGTACTACGATGTTAAAGACATGTTGAGTTGTTTTCACAGTGTTACGATCCGTTGCCAACCTGATTAAAGCAACTGTGTGATTTAGAATGTCGTGCAGGAGTTCGTTACGCGAAAATTTTGTATTGCGATTGACAGAGAATAATGACGCATATATATTTACACTTTAAAACTGCTTTATTGGCTGACTCTGCGAAAGTTTTTTGAAACAGCTAAATGCTTTCAGTTCGTATTTCAAAGGGTTAGGGCTAAATCAAATGGAGGAGCAAAATCGTCAGAAGTATTCAAATGTAATAATATAATAATTTTGTAGGAATATTATGACAGCATTATGATTACTTGAAACATATAATAATGATTTCGAGAGATTCATTGAGTGTATATGCGAACAGAAGCATACATCAACGTAGCATGCGAACTGTCAGGGGTTTTTAATATCCTCAGGAAGTGTTCTTTTACAGGACAGTATAATTAAAATTATCAAATTATTGTAGTAGGAGTTACAACTGCGTCGATTTATGTCGATAAATGAGGACTCCTCTGTAGCTTTATTTTTCCCCTTCTGCTGGATACATTTAACTTTGTATAAAACTTTAATTATACAATATGACTATACAATATAAAAACTAAAATAAACATATCTAACATTAACTAAATTTAATAACATTAATTAACAATGATAAATTTTTTTAAAAATAAACATCACTATTATAACTACATAACCATTGTTAATATTGACCATAATGGCAAAACAATACTGTGAAATGTTTTCCCAAAATATGCACAGTGACAAAAAATATATTAGCATGGATATTTGACACGTTTTGAGAAAAATGTCTCAAATGTTTTTGTCTACTTTTAGAGCTAACCGCTGCTTTTTTAATCAAACAGAACTTATTATACTATCTGACCGTTACACTGTGAATGTTAAGTGAACGTATTAGTAAAACCTTAAGAGAATTTGTCTGTTTGTCAGTACTAGTTACAAAGCCGGAATATTATTGATAGTAATACCATTGGCTAAATAAACACAAAGTCTACATTTGTGTGTTAATGTTTGGCGAGCAACATTTTCAAAACAATAACCCAGTACGTTCAAATGCGAGATAATAATTTCGCACTGTTTCTGATGACTAGACATTTTCAAGGAGTTATAATTTTAACTTTTATTAATTCGGTTTTGAGTGTCAGCTTCTTTAATTCCTCTAAATTTGTTTTTTGCACGTGCCATCCTGTTCAAATAAATGGAAGAAGAAACTGTAAAACATTGAACTAGTTGAAAACTTTATGACTGCACACGTTTTTCTTGCTTTAAAGTACCGGCAACCTTATATGACTAATTTTGTTGCGTCAGTACTCACCGGCTGACAAGAAACACTTATTTCAGAATTATTATTACAGAAGGTACGATCCTGGACACTTTAAAGACTCGCAAACGGACTGCGGTAGGAACAAACTCGTGTAACTAGTTCAGTCACCTGACCAGACTCTGGCCTTTATTTCACTTCCTCGGAGGACTTAAATTAAGTTACTGTCCCTTCCATCCTTTAGCTGTAGAGGCGTAGCGAGATTGCTTCTGGCAGTTCCGTGCGCAACCACCAGGGTAGGCCTGTCTCCTAAGATTTCTTTATTGTTGTATTCCAGGAGTTGGGCCTCAAAAACTTCAGAATAATTTATGCTGCCATGCTTAAATTTGTCTTCATGTCTATAAAAAATTACATGCAAATGCAATGAAGTAGAAAAAATTGTGTATCACAATGTTTTAGTTTGAAGCGACAATGACTCTCGTTAGCTCATTAAATGCAAAATTGTATTTCAGGATTTAGTATCTACCCAAAACTATTGCTAGAAACTAAATTAAGATATTTTAATTTTTATTAGTATCGCACACTGTAAATCATTCTACTACAGTTTTTTTATTACGTCTACAGCACATGGATTTAGATCGCTGCTATTGCCCGTTACTACCGGAGTTATATATTGGATTGGCATGAAAATAATCGACAGCTAAAAGGTTAAGGGAATAGCAGCGTTAAAAACGCTACACACCTTATTGCAGCCAATTACATTTTAGCATTAAAAATTAAAACTGTACATATTACTTCTGTGGTAAGAATGTTTACTTCCTTAGTTTAGATTCATTAACAGTACTTTCATTTTCATAGTTACTAGGTAAGTTAACATAGTTGTTTTGTAAATGTGTCTTAAGCAGCATTAAAACCCGTGAAAATATCAATAGACAATAGAAATAAGCAAAAAATAATGCATTTTCTATTTTAAGGTCAATAGTCAAGTCTTTGTTATCATTCTGGTAACTTGGACCTTCAAGTGGCCATAAACCACAGTGTTGAAAAAACGTCAAGAGTAGATTTTATCTTTGGTATCGTAACAGGAGTTGTATTTTTTTAACGTACTTACTTCTTTCAGTTGCATTAAAGTTTATATTTTTTTTTCATTACATCGCATAATTTTGTATCACTGTAGTAACGCAAAAGGTTTTTTTTTTTCATGAACGAGCATGTGTCATATTCGTGAATCATGAAGCATATTATTACTAATTTCGTTGTCATAACTTGAATAATATATCTGATAATATGTATCTAATAGAATTTTTCTTAGTAACAACTTTTGAACGTATTATAATGGTTTCCATACGTTTGCTCCCTCGCTAGGTAGGGGTACTATCTGGAAGAACATGAAGGGTCAATTTACCACTTTTTACATATGTTATCTACTAAAATTGCAATTCGTTAAATTCTGAGACTGGAATACTAAACGAATGCAAGCGTAAAATGAGAAATTTTCTACGCCTTGTGACCTTTAAAATTCTTAACCTGGTTAAAACAAAAGCCGCTCACTTATTGCATAGAACCTTTTATGACACGTAGTATTGCCACAGTTATATGTTAATAAGTTTAACAATTTCCTTGTGTCATTTGATTGACAAAGGCAAAAGTTGCATTTATGACAATAACAAGTATGTCACGGAAATATAACTTTGATAACATAAAATAAATTAAATTGAATGGAATGTCTCTGACAATATTTCACTCATGATTAAACATTAAAGCAAATTATGCTATAGAAATCAGAATCAACTAAACTTTCGAGGTTTAAATAAGTTGCAAGGTTTTTCACTGGCGAATCTGTTGTTTTGTAAATGTTGATTGATAAAAAGTGAACAAGAAGTTACCCGCATAATTGATAAGCCTAGTTTCCTCAAAGTGGGGCCAAATAAACCCTGAGAGTTAAAATCGTTTACATAATATAGGGATATTAAATAATAGTATTGATTTAGACGTAATACGAAATACACTAAAGATAAGTCAACCCGCTAAGTAATATGCAAGTACCCAGTTTAATAAAATTGAGGAGAACATTTTCTGAGATTTCTTATATCATAAAGACTAAAAATGCCGCCGTTTTCAAAATATTACAATAGGATGAACGAGATACGCAAAAGTGAAGTCAGCTTTGCGTGAATAATGTGTACAAATGTTAATGTAAGTAATTAAAATATTTAATAGTGTAAGTCATATAACGAAAAAAATATAAATAAATATATGCTACCATTATGAAATTATGAACACAGAATTAACGAACTACACAAATGTCGAGCCAGCTTTGTATTCAGTATATGTAAACCTAGTTTGGTGAAAGTCTTAAAACGTTTTCCTAATATATGTGAAACTGTGTTAAAAATATAAATATAGCCGCGATTTTGAAAATATGAACATGGAATGAACGAAATACACAAAAGTCAAGTCAGTATTGAATGCTATATATTGTTGCGTGCCATGTACCTGGAGGCCAGTGTTCGGTGGCTGTTTCGTAACACCTTGAGGGCTGGCCGATGATTCAAAGCCCGGGTGGCTCATAGTGGGAATCCCGCCGAAACTACGTCATAGATACCTGTCCCAACTGCGTCTTAACCCTTCGAGGGCGGCCGACGTGACTACAAGCACATCCGAAACATGATGAAATATATATTTTTAGACCCATGTAATGCGGGGAACACCCGACTGTCTGGGCTAGTATAAAAGCACATAATCGGCACATTGGAGGAGAGTTCGCTATTGGTAGTGCTAGAGGAAGGTGCTACGCCTGTGGAGAGAGACTGGTGAAGACATCTTGGTGACGTCAAAGTCTACTGTGAGGCGGCAGGGGGCTACCTTCGGAGCAGTGTTTGGCGGTACAAGAGGACTGCTGCGGCGGGCTGACAGGCGAAGAGAAGGTGCGCGACGGGAGTCGAACAGAAGACCTCAAGAGTGAAGACAGCGGTGCACTCGGGGTGCTGCGCAGCACATGGTGAGCCATCACCACTTCGGACTGATAAGGTTGTACATTGTCATTATTAGAAATACTGTTGATTGGATATTTGACTGATTTTTATTGTGATTTATAGTGTTTAATTAATTGATGGTAGACTTTTCTTGTGCTTTAATTGTCAAAGTTAATTAACGTGTCTGTGACACAGGAGTAATTGTGTGCATAACTAATTGTGTTGTGAGTGTTATAGTTGATTACTGTTTTGTGTATTTCGTAGCTTTGTGAGCTATTAAATCCAGTACCTAATTTAATTATTTTATTTCTAATTATAAGACCTCTATCCCAATATAACTCATGGGAATTGCCCACAAATAAAGTTTGTGTTCTCCAAACTTGTAACACTGGTGTCAGAAGTGGGATAGAGGCATAAAGTAAATGCAATAATTAATTATTTAAATTAAATCAATGCACACAACAGCTGTTTAGTTAAATTGCGCCAATTACAAAAATATTTATGTTTAAATTTTAATTGTAAATGTGAATGATTACAAGAAGCATGTCTGCGGAAATAGAAGCACTAAAGGCCCTCATTGAGGGAATGAGTGGCCAATTAATTGGCCAAATTAATTCAGTGAATGCAAATGTAGATAGTGTAAATGAAAATGTAGATAAGAAAATTGATAGTGTAAATAAGCAAGTCGAGAATGTTAGTAATCTTGTAGACAGGGTAAATGAAAATGTAAATAAGCAGGTAGATAGTGTCAAAGAAATGGCGTACCAGGAAATAGAGGCTGTGAACGAAAAGGTAGGCAGTGTAAAGGAAGAGATAAACAATGTGAACCAGAAGGTGGACCATGTGAAAAATAGCATGCAGCAACAAATAGATGAGCTGAGGAAGGAGTATCAAGAACTTCTCCGTGGTAAAGAAGGTGGCCATCTTGTTACCGGAGAAGACATGGTCATTGCTGAATCAATACCTCAAGGCGGCGAAGAGAAGAGCACGAAGTTTGAACCAGACTATAGTGTGATTCCCAACCAGGCAGAAAATGGGCTGCGACATGTTTCTGTATCTAGTATGCCTGCAGCGAACATTTGAAAAGGGATTTCTGTCAAGCCTGCTCCTTACGATGGTCAAACTCCATGGCGAGAATACCAAAACCAAGTCGAGATTGTGGCAACCATAAATGGTTGGTCTGACCAGCAACGAGCCTACTACCTTGCAGCTGTGCTGAGGGGACCTGCCCTCAGTATACTCCAGTCGCTTCCAGAACAACAACGTCTGGAATACTCGACATTAGTTACTGCCCTGGAGCTGCGTTTCGGAGACAAGTACTTACGACATGCCCACCATGCCCAACTAAGAAGCCGCACCCGGGGACCAGGAAAGCTACTGCAAGAATTGTGGCAGGACATTGTGCGACTCGCCCATTTGTCACTCGAGGGATGTCCAGAACAGGCACGGGATATCATGGCTGTCGGCTTCTTCGTCGATGCCATCGCCGATGTAGAGATGCGCCAAGCAGTTTGCCTGGCAGCTCCAAGAACTATGCAGGATGCCCTGGCCAGAGCACTGGAGGTCGAATCTGCAAGAGGGCCATCAACTCGGCGTGCTGTGCGGGCAGTCGCACTGTCAGGCGACGAGAGAGACAACAGCCTAGAGAACATCCTGAAGAGAATGGAAACCACAATAAATGCAATGAAGAACAAATTCACTCCGATTACACCCCGCCCTCGACAACAGGGGCGACCAAGCTGTTGGGAATGTGGAGAACCCTGACACCTCAGAGCCCAGTGTCCACGATGGCTACAGAAAAACCGAAACCAAGAGCAGGATGAAGCTGCCTGATCTGGCCAGCCGTCGGGAAACATGTAAGCACCGGTCTTAAGGGGTGAAGGTCGGTGACTGAGAGAGATAAGACCCCAGAATTTCTTCAAGTACGCTCAGTGAAACAAGATTTTAATGCAATCCTAGTGGAGGGCAGTCTGGATAATGTTTCTTGCCATATGGTCGTAGACACTGGAGCAACCATTACTGTTGTCAGACCGGACATCTTGGGGCCTTCTCCCCAGCAGTTAAAATGTCATAATCACAGACAGAGCGTTCTGACGGCAGTGACAGGCGAGACCACACCAGTAAAGGGGAATAAAAAGGTACAGTTGAGGTTGGGTGACCTCTGCATTGAGCACGAAGTGTACATAGCAGACATTGAAGACGAATGTTTATTGGGCCTGGATGTGTTGCGCAAGTTGGAGTGCTGTATAGATACTCGGTCAGGAGTATTAAGGGCTGGTAACCGATAACTGGTAATGATACCACGAAGCGAACTATCCTCGCCAACCAGCTGCCAAGTGATCTGTTATGAGACAACTGTTTTGCCAGCTTCCAGTGAGATTGTCATCTCCGCACAGTGTCGAGGCAATTTTGTGCGGCATGTAGCGCTGATCGAACATATGAGAAAATGAAGCAGCTTACCTGATGAGGTGGTGGTAGCAAGAACATTGGTTTCTCCGAGTTCTGGAAATTTACCTGTTCGAATGGTCAACTTGTCGAACAGGGCAATCCAGCTTGAGGAGGGGGCCATAATAGGTGTATGCAAACAAGTCTCCCAAATAACTACAACTGACAAAGAATCCATCAAGTCAGGCGACCTTAATGGGACTATGCCAGAACCACTCAAGGAACTACTGACTAGAACTGGAGAAAACCTGAACTGGAGACAAGAAAAGGCTGTTGCAGAACTTCTGAAGCAAAACAAGAAAACATTCTCATGTGGGCCACTTGACCTTGGCAGAACATCTGCTGCACAACACCACATTGATACAGGAGAAGC